>JALXFT010003732.1:0-201698 GCA_023376895.1 Aspiorhynchus laticeps | reverse complement strand
CATACGCTCCACATCACACATGATGGCTACCTGCCCTTTCCGGAAGCAACACAAGACTCCAACAAGGGTATTTGTGAGGTCGGGCCCAGTCAGCAGATGCTCATTCAGAGAAGTATTCTGAAATCGTGCAGAGCAATCAAAGACAATGCGAATCTTGCCTGGCTTCTGTGGGTTATAAACCCCATGGTGAGGGATATACCATGCTGGTTGATTGCTTAACTCCATCTCTGGGACCCTTTCAGCATCACCTCTTGCTATCATGAAAGCTAGGTAGTCCTTGAAGTATTGTTCATCCTTCTTCAAACGCTTCTCTAAGGATTTGAGTCGATGCTCTGCACACACTTTATTGTTCGGTAAGTCCGGTTTCTCACCTTTAAAAGGCAATGGCATCTCATAATGCCCATCTTGCAGTTGCTTAATGCCTTCATTTAACTTTGCCAGAAACCTTAGGTCTTCTTGCGATGCAGAAGCTTCCTCATTATTATTTTCAACAAAGTCTGACTCAAAAACCTTCAATATCTCTGCTGGAGTGATCATCTCCTTAACCTTGTTCCTGCGAACAAAGCTGACTTCAGACTTTAGCTTGTGAGAAGGTTCGCCAGCTGGTAGAACTTGCTTCATAATAATCCTATGACTCACGCCAATTTCATCTTCGTAGTCACCATCATAGTGGTTGCATCCGATTATACTCCAGCCTAACACAGATCTTTGTGCAAAGGGCTGATCTTCATTACCTCTGAGAACATCTCTGGGGAGTAAGGCTTGAGGACAGTTATACCCTATTAACAAACCTATTTCACAATCAAGTGCAGGAGCCATTTCATCTGCCAGATGTTCTAGATGAGGCCAGTTCTTTGCCGTTTCACAAGTGAATATGTATATGAGATCTATTTGCAGGTATATAGTCTCTAGTATAGGTCGTTGGAAGTTGGATATTCACTTCGGACTTAATGCCTCTTACTTGTAGTCCATTCAATTTGTGACTGGAAACAACCTTCGTCTTGGAAGTTATTGTAGAAATCTTGAGTTTCACTGGTTCCATTTTAGTATCAAGTGTCTCAGCTGTGTCCTTTAAAATGAAAGTGGTGTCGCTTTGGGTATCAAGCAAGGCGTACACTAAAATCTCTTTCCTTGGTTCAGCTATAGTTGAAACATACACTGGAACGATGGATGAAGTATAAGTGCCATTCTTTTCTTGAACCACTCTGTTTGAAGTCACAGGCATAGACTCTTGTATCCTCTGTGATTCAGTTGTTCTGTCTGCAAACTCTTGATTAGACCTTGACTGATCTTGATTGAGTCTAGCTCTTTGTCCTGGGCCTTTATATACCCGATCCTGATGCAAGCACGTTGGATGATACCTTTCACATTTTTCACACACACTCCTAGAAGTGCATCCCTTAGAGTTATGACCAGCCTTAAGACAGCCAAAGCACAATTTCTCAGACTATACAAACTTCAATCTTTCTTCAACTGGTCTTTCCATAATCTTGTGACACTTATGAAGAGTGTGGCCATGTCTCTTACAAAAGACACACATGATGCTAGTTCTTTCACTAGAACTAGTAGTGAATGTCTTAGCGCTTGAGTTGCGATTCCGTTGAAACTTGGAGTGATCTTGATCAGGTTGCTCGAATCTGTCTTGCTCTACTGGCTTTATTGCTTGCAGTGAGGATTGCATGCGATTCTAGCTTCCTTGTTGAGAAATTCAACAAAGTATTTGAAATCAGGGAATCCTTTGTATTCATCTTGGAATTTAGTAACTGCTCTATTCCAACGTGAACTCAACCACTCTGGCAATTTAGCTGATATCCTTTGATTTTCAACACAGTCATTCAGAGCTTGTAAACCTTGAACATAAGGCATGGCTGATTCAACGCTGCTAAGGAAATCTACAAATTCACGGAGGTCTTTGGTATCTTTAGTAGCAATCTTGTGCCATGACTGTATTTTGTCACGGTATGACTTGCCAACTACAAATGGATTGCCAAACCAGTCTTCAAGTATGTTCCAGGCAGCCATATATGCCGCTTCTGTTCCAACCAAGAAGTGTCCTTCTATAGCTTTCTTTGCTGGACCACTTACATATTTGCGTAGAAAGAAAAGCTTTTCTTGGGCTGGTAAGTTCTTGCGATCAATTAATGTCCTGAAGGACAGTTTCCAATCATTATACTTCAGAGGTTCTCCTGAGAGAACAGCAGGTTCTGGAATTGGAATCCTATTAGCTGTAATAGCTTCAGCGAGTGCCTTCACAAGGTCATTAAAGGCTTCACTGGAAGCAGCGAATGCATCTGACTGAGATACATGAGCTTGAGTGACTGGAAACCTTTGAGGAGAATAAGAGGGTTGATTTGGTTGAGAGAGATAGTCTTCCTGTTTTTGTCGAAGAGGAGGAGTGGAACGCATTTTTCTCTCATCAGCTTCGATGCTTTCAGCATAAACTTGTAACCTTGCTTGCGCTGCGTTATGTCTTTTTAGTTCTTCCAATCGTTCCACCTCCTTTTTCTTCTCTTCCAACCTTATTTTCCTGATAGTACTTTCTGAGACAAATTGAGCTCTTTTTCTTGCATTCTCTACTTCTATTTCCCTTTCTTGAGCTTCTCTCTCGGCCGTTAACCTTTCATCTTCAGCCTCAAGTTTCCTAATTTCCTCTTCATATTGATGCTGTGTCTTCATTATTTTAATGACCTCTTGAGTAGCTGCTACTTCAGCCGCTGCTTCTTGTCTTTTCTGCAAAGAATGATGGGAAGACTGACTGGACATCTTAGAAACAGACTTTGACTTACTGGAGGTTGCAGAGATGATGCTGGACACAGTGGCTTCAAACACTGAATCTGAATCAGGCCAGGGTATGTTCTCAGAATCTCTGTTGAGAAAGCGTTGAGACTTTTCATTTGCAGTGCTAGTAATGGCAAGACAAGTGTCATTTTTTCTCAGAATTTCTGGCTCAGGGCTTGTGATGCTTCTTATGTCACCATAAATATGGTCTACCTCAGACTGTATGGCATTAATGGTGCTCACAACCTCAAAAATCAAATCTGCATCATCATTATTTTTCATGGCTCTTTTTAAACCATTGATGTGATACTTCCATCTTCTATACTTCTGTTCAAAGCTTCCTTTCAGATTGTTCAGTCTAGCGTCTTGCAACATTTTACCTTTTTCGGTGAGCACGCGTACACGCTGGCTTCTTCTGATATCAGTCTGTGTATTATCTGCGCCCACCTGAGGTTGTTGTACTTGTGCAGCCATTTCAACATCCTCAGCCTGCTTTGGTAAGAGAGCCTTCTCTGCATCGTCAACTTCTTGTGCTGTAGGATCTGCACAGATAGCTTCTTTACTGGACAACACTGTATTTTCACTTGTATCTGACATGTCAATTCTGTGTTGCACTATAATGTGATATTCAAAAGGAACAGTCTAAAGTTCTAGTGCAAGTGACTCAGCTAAACTTGAGTGATTCAACCGTGTAAATTGAGAACTATAGAACTGTTTAGTAGCAGAAGCATGGATACAACTTGTGAAATGTGAACACTCAAAATTATAAAGCATACAAAAAACAGAAAATTTCAGTTTCAGTCTCTCAATAATACATATAACACCTTTGTTTGTCCTTTTTTTTGGTCCTTATAGTTTCTTAAGGCGAGCAATTATTAGAAAATGTCCACTTAGAATGAAGATGATGGCAATACCAGCACAATTGAAGCTTTAGCAACAGTTCACAAAACCTTGCGCTGCTTCCAAGACACTAAATTAAAAGTGCTTGCTTTGTTCAGCTTTTACTTGCCCACTGCTGCTTCAGTCATTCAATAGCGGTCGTTTTGAAAGTTGTACTTCCCTTATCCAACACCTTTTGCCTCTTGCTGGCCGACTTCCACGTGCAGCTTTTACCATCTGATGATCTTGGCCTTCACCAACGCAGTGAAGTGTTCTACTATGCCTCCCTTAGTCACAACACGGAGGCTGAGGTTCCTTTCACAGATGTTTAATGCACTTATGGACATGGACTTCAACGCCAACACAAACACCGTAGAACTAAATAAACAGGACGAATAACAAACATCAGTCACACATTCAGTTACACGGAAAACAAGCATACGACTTTAAACTCTTAAATGAACAAAAAATACATCAACATACCACTTTTGCCTGCTTGTAAGCTAAGAGAGGGGGTTATATCTTGAAGTTTCTTGGACGGATGACTTGTAATCATACAGATAAACACCTTTAACCTTTCAATGATGACATCTTCCATCTCTTCACGCAGATGACAAAACAGGAAGTGATATACAAAGGCAAGATGGGAATAAAATCAAATAAAACCAAAACTCTTTTTCAATCTTGCAATCTTGCTCAAGTAAACAATAATTCGGTATAAAGTCACAATAAACATAGTAAAATAACCAAAATATAAAGTTATACAAATTAAACTAATGAAAAGTTATACTATGATAAGCAAGTGTCTAAGTACACGAGCGCCATCTAGTGGAAACAGACAAACTCAGAAAGCTTTGTGATAGCAAATACAAATACTAAATTTCCACAGCAGTGTGTAACCTAGTTTAAGTTACTTGAAATATGTATATTTTCATTCTGGGTTTAATACTGCTCTTGCTGAATCTTAACTTGTTCAGTTGAGCTTTATTTGTGTACTCTATTACTCAAGTCTCTTATTTCACAACATTGTGGCTGCACTTAGTGTTTTTTTAAAGGACTACTTAGATTGAGTATAAGTTACTGTTGCACTTTTTTGTACTTTTGTATTTAAAACGGAAATGAACTTCCACAGGTGACATACCAGGATTCTGAGCTTCTGAGCCGACGGAGATGGAGGCATAGTCAGCTGCTAGCTGATCAGAGAAGCGAGAATCACGTGATCACCGTGACGGAGGACGAGGTTCGCAGGGCCCTAAAGAGAGTGAATGTAAGGAAAGCGGCCGGACCTGACGGGATTACTGGCCGTGTCCTGAGGTCATGCGCTGATCAGCTTGCTGGTTTGTTCACTTCTATCTTCAACGAGTCCCTTGCTACCTCTGTGGTTCCCACCTCCTTTAAAAAATCCATCATCATCCCTGTGCCTAAGAACAATAAACCCTCCTGCCTGAATGACTATCGACCAGTGGCCCTCACATCAATAGTCATGAAGGTTTTTGAGAGACTTGTTAAGAGCCACATTAGCTCCTCCATCCCTGTTACTTTGGACCCTCTTCAGTTTGCCTATCGTCCCAACAGATCTACTGATGATGCCATCTCTCACATACTCCACTCCTCCCTCACACACATTGACAGCAGCAATGGGAACTTTGCAAGGCTGCTATTCATAGACTATAGCTCAGCTTTCAACACTATAGTCCCCATCAAGCTGGCTTCTAAACTCACAGGCCTCGGCCTAAACACTTCACTCTGCGACTGGATTCAAGATTTCCTCACCGGCAGACCTCAAGTGGTGAAGGTAGGCCAGTACACCTCAAACTCCATCACCTTGTCCCCTGCTCTACTCTCTCTACACACATGACTGCGTGTTCTCTCACAGCTCCACATCTATTATCAAATTTGCTGATGATACTGTGGTTCTGGGCCTTATTTCCAACAATGATGAGACCGCATACTTGGATGAGGTGGAGAGACTTACATCATGGTGCCAGGACAACTGTCTCTCTCTGAATGTGAGCAAAACTAAAGAGCTGATTGTGGACTTCAGAAAGAGACACCTGCTGCCCTACACCCCTCTTATGATCAGCGGGACCCCTGTGGAGAGGGTAAGCAGCTTCAAGTACCTCGGTGTAAACATCTCCGAGGACCTGACTTGGACTACACACATTCAAACACAGGTCAAGAAAGCCAGGCAAAGACTGTACCATCTGTGACAGCTGAGGAAATTCAGGGTCTCTCCAACAATCCTGAAAACTTTTTATTCAGGGACCATAGAAAGTGTATTGACTCTCAGTGTGGTATGGAAACAGCTCCAGTCAAGATTGCAAGGCCTTGCAGAGAGTTGTGCGCTTAGCTGAGCGTATCTCTGGGTCTGCTCTCCCCTCTCTGCAGGACATCTACCTCAAACGCTGCAGAAGCAGAGCTGTCAAAATCACCAACGACTCAAATCACCCTGGTAACTGTCTTTGTACTTTGCTGCCATCTGGTAAGCGCTTCCGCAGACTGATGGCAAAAACTGAGAGACTTAGGAGGAGTTTCTTCCCCAAGGCCATCAGACTCATGAACTCAAACTCAGCCTCTTAACATCATCTGACTTCATAATCACTAACAATCAGTAATATATCCATTATTCTCTACCTCATACTGACAGTGTCATTTGCACACAACACTTTCTGTGTCTTGGTATCTTATTATCTTATTTTTTTTATTTATTTTTTGAGATTGCTGCTACATGTCAACCATGTTCAACCTGTTTGCACATTCCTCTCTCGTACAGTCACGCTTATCTTAATATTTAATTCTACAGCATACTGTCATGCACATTCTTTTTATATTTTATATTTTGTTCTTTATATCTTATTTTTTATTCATTTTATTTTATGTATACTTCCCTTGTGTTGTATTCTACAATATTTGCACTGTCCATGGAGCGGACCTGACTCACATTTCACTGCTGGTTATACACTCTCTGTATAGTCGTGTATATGACAAATAAAACTTGAAACTTGAATCAATTTTGGAGGCAATTCATCCGTAACTACCTACCCAGCCTTCAAACCAGACAGAAATGGATGTCAGAAACAGACAACCTAAGGATAGGTAAAACTGTTATGATTGTGGATCCACAGCTACCTCGCACACTGTGGCCTGTTGAAAGGATTGTTCAAGTTTTCCCTGGAAAGAATAACAGAGTCAGATCAGCTGAGATCAAAGTGAAGGACAAAACTTATCTAAGACCAGTGACAAAGATCATCTTCCTACCTCCTTTGCCTGAATGACATTCCAATACTTAGTAAGGCCTTTCTTGTTGTTCAAATTCACTGTGTGAATTTGGGGGCGGCAGTACATTACTGGTGTGAGACCTAATGTTCTGACCGGACATCCTGTAGCCGTTCAATGAATCCGAACCTGAGTTAGATAACAGTAGTCAGCAGTTTTTCAGACGGACAATGTTAAAGTCTAACGCAACCTCTGGTGTAGACGCATGTTGATTTTATAAGACAATGTCGCAATTATAAATCAGGATATAAGAAGTAAAGTGAGAGTGACTTCTGGTTAACATGTATTAATGGGTCATGTTTAGTCACTATTTAGTGTGGAATCTTTCTACAATATTCACATCCTGACAGTAAAATAGGGCATTCTAAGTCAATCTACTGCAGTATTTCCTCTCTCATTCAGAAGAAAATGTGGTTAACACCTGGTCATGCATCAAACAAACTAAAAACAAAAATACAGTCACATACCATGAAACCGGTATAATTTTGAAAAATACCGTTATATAAAATGTTGGTCATACCGCCCAGCACTACTGCTCTGTCATCCAAACCTGTGTGTGGATGTTTCTGTAAAGCACAAAAAGAGCCGTTTTAGAGAACATTTATTCTAACCCGATCTCATGAAAGTGCGTTTCAGCGGCACAATTTTCTGTTTCTATTTGGCGTACTCTGCAAAAAATCCAATTAACAAAATGTTGGAAGGGCAGAAAAATTTAAGTTGAACAAATTTTATTGCTTGGGCTTAGTTGAGAAGACATTATATTAAGTCTGCACAAATATATTTTAAAAACATTAAATGAATGGTTATTTTCAAATCCAGTCAACATTCGGAATGCTAAATTTTGACTAAACTAATAAAAACAAATCCAGCCAACACAGATCATTCTGCACGTGCACGAGCCTGTGTAACGCGGCGAACGAGACATGAGACGTGCGGATCCATGTGCAAGCTTTTATTAATAAACAGTCAAATAACAGGCAGGATTATCAAACAACAGCGAACAGGTATGGCACGGGCAAGACACAAGAGTATTCCTAGGGCAAGCGTGGGTCGACGATCGGCGAACGATATCCAACAGGGCAAGGCAGAGAGATAATCCAGGTACACGAGCTATAATCCAAGAGAGGTGCAAACAGAGTCCGAATGGCAAGGCAAAGGGTAAATCCAGGAAACACGGGCAGGTATCAAAACACTAGAAAACACAAGGCAAGGCAAGACTATGAAAACTGAGTGGGCTCCGTAGAGTAGCTATCGCTAGGCGAGTGATAAACGCTATACAATACTCGGCCAGGACAATGTGTGATTTGTGACAGCTGTGTGTGTGTGTCGTCAGTGCAATGGATGATGGGAACTGTAGTCCAATGGTGAAGTGCAACAGTAGTGTAGTGCAAGAGTCCATGCGGTGAGCGGGTGACCTCTGGTGGTGAGTGAACAGAAGTTCATGGACCGGATTCGTGACAGCCTGAGTGACTTCGCGGGAGAAACCACGCCACCATCTTGTCAAGTTCACGTGTCAGGTAAGTGCAAGTAAATAAATGTTATTTTTTTAGACTAAATTTAACGAGAATATGGTGAAAAAGTTGTTTTCTTGTAACTTATTTCAAAAAGTGAAACTTTCATATATATTAGATTAAAGTAAAACACTTCAAAAGTTTTTTTGTTTTAATTTTGATGATTAGAGCATACAGCTAATGAAAGTCAAAAATCAGTTTCTCAAATAGAATATTTCCTAAGATCAATCAAAAAAAGGATTTGCAAAAGTTCAAGTTCTTTAAAGTATATTAATTTATGCACTCAATACTTGGTCAGGGCTCATTTAGCACAAACTCCAGCATCAGTGAGGTGTGGCGTGGAAGCGATCAGCCTGTGGCACTGCTGAGGCACTACTGAGCCTTCAGCTCGTCTGGATTGTTGGATCGACTGTTTCTCATCTTTCTCTTGAAAATATTCCATAGATTCCATATGGGCTTCAGGTCAGGCATGTTGGCTGGCCGATCAAGCACAGTAATATCATGGTCAGCAAAGCACTTGGAAGTGGTTTTGGCACTGTGGGCAGGTGCTAAAGTCCTGCTGGAAAAGGAAATCAGCATCTCCATAAAGCTTGTCAGCAGAAGGAAGCATAAAGTGCTCTAAAATCTCCTGGTAGACGGCTGCAGTGACTTTGGACTTCAGAAAACACAATGGACCAACACCAGCAGACGTCACGGCACCCCAAATCATCCCTGACTTCAGAAACTTCACACTGGACTTCAAGCAGCTTAGATTCTGTGCCTCTCCAGTCTTCCTCCAGACTCCAGACCTTGATTTCCAAATGAAAAGCAAAATTTACTTTCATCTGAAAAGAGGACTTTGGACCACTGAGCAACAGTCCAGTTCTTTTTCTCCTTAGCCCAGGTAAGATGCTTCTGACGTTGTCTCTGGTTCAGAAGTGGCTTGGTAGCCCTTTTCCTGAAGACGTCTGAGCGTGGTGACTCTTGATGCACTGACTCCAGCTTCAGTTCACTCCTTGTGAAGCTCTCACAAGTGTTTGAATCAGCTTTGCTTGACAGTATTCTCAAGCTTGCGGTCGTCCCTGTTGCTTTTACACATTTTCCTACCCAATTTCTTCCTTCCAGTCAACTTTACATTTAATATGCTTTGATACAGCACTCCTTGAACAGCCACCCCTATCAGTAATGACCCTCTGTGACTTACCCTCTTTGTGGAGGGTGTCAGTGATCGTCTTCTGGATCATTGCCAACTCAGCAGTCTTCTCCATTATTGTGGTTTCAAAGAACAAGAGATACCCAGAATTTATACTGTAGGGATGGTCATTAATTGAAACTCAAATGTAAATATTCTAATATTTTGAGATACTGATTTTGGACTTTCATTAGCTGTAAGCTGTAATCATCAAAATTACAACAAAAAAACTTTTGAAGTGTTTTACTTTACATGTAATGAATCTAAAATATATGAAAGTTTAACTTTTTGAAATAAGTTACAAGAAAAAGTGACCTTTTTCACCATATTCTAATTTTCTGAGATGCACCTGTATATTTGTACTTAACGTTAGACTGAATTTATCAAAACGTATATTTAAAAGGTGTAAATGTTTTATTTAAAATGTATATATTTATACACAAACATACAACATAAAAACATCTAATAAGCATTGTATGATGTGTCTGAGGGAAATTTAAGTGAAGGGAATGTGGTCTTTCACACTGTTTAATTCATAAAACACAATTAATATCTAAAGCTGTGTTACTATAATGAATTTATAGTAACTCCATTATGCTTAATACGACTAACGTTAACCGAAATCTATGAAATGTGTAACTTAATGTAAACCACAGTAATGCGCTCATTTGAAGTTAACATGGGCGTGTTGAATGGGTTTTTGCGTGTGTAAACTTTTGCAATTGTCCCGTGAATTAAAAAGACTACATTAAACATTACTAACAACAAGCCACGGTGAAATGTCGCTCTTTTCAAACGGTGCGGATTAACATTACACGCCGTTTCAGGTCTCACGAAGGCGCTTCGGAAGAGAAGTTCGTCGTTCTGAACAAAAATGAACAACTGAATCGTTTCACAAGGCCGTTCAAAGCATCTCAGTCAGTTCCCTAGGTAGTGAATCACTAGATCGTGCACACTAGTTCCTGCAATGGGTCTGGGGAAGACCGTGGCTCAGTAAACACTGGGACAACTGATCAATCAATTTGTAAAACGTCACCATTGGCATTTATCAACAACAGGCAGGACCTTTATATTTTGATATAATTTGTATGCTATTTGAGGTAACTTAGTCCTATAATATGAAATGTACATGTTCTATTACAAATCCAGTCGGCATCAATGCTCCCTGTTGTGCAATGGATTGTGGAATGGATTTGTGCCAAAAAAAGGGTTGCAACTTTGTTTCATCACAAATTGAATTAACTGATATTGATACATTGTAAATGATTTAAAAGGCATCATTTCATTTTTTGAACTTAAAATGTACTTTTCTTTCTCCATCAGGGTGTGGCCAAAGGTTTCATTGGTGTTTTACTACAATTATAATGTTTACTTTACTGTTCTCAGTGGTATCTATGCTAATATTAGTCTTATTCCGAGGTCACCATAGCCACCAGATCCAGTCCGTATCCAGATCAGATGGTCGATCAGCACCTAGAGATGACCTCGACAGCCCTGAATGTCAGTGGAGACCATGTCAGCTAAATGAGCTCCAGAGACAGATCCCCTCCAAAGACCCCGTCAGCCATCGGGACAAGACCATGAGAACCAGACAATCCTCTGCTCAATCTGACCTGTGTTGCAGCCTAGAATTAAACCACGCCATGCTGGTTTCGTCTGGCCAGAGCAGAACTGCACCCCGAGTGAGCCTGCTTGCTCCCAAGGTTTTCTACTCAGTTTCTGTCACCGATGGAGTTTTGGGTCCTTGCCACTGTTGCCTTTGGCTTGCTTATTTGGGGACGCTTGGCTGATTGCACAGACATTATTGGAAGAGAGCTGAACTGGATGATCTCAACACTGAATCACCAATGAACTGACTTTAACTGGAAAAATGACTTATTGTCCTCTTGCATTATTGACAAACTATTTTCCTGTTTGACTCTGTAAAGCAGCTTTGACACAATCAGTACTGTATAAAGCGCTATGTAAATAAAGGTGACTTGATTTGATTTTATATACTGTAACACCTGGTTCATTTATTTATTTATTTTTTTACTTCTGCCTCATTTTAAAGATGTAATTGTGAACAATAATACTATTTGTAAATGTTTGATTGCTAACATTTTGTTTAGCTTGTTTCGTTTTTTCTTAGTTCCCTATCAGTCAGTCACGTTCGACGTAACGTCAGTGTGACTGACTAATGGGATCTCGCTCGAGAGTCCAATCATCTTCGAGTGTTAACAAAACAAGAAAATGACAGTTGGCGTCCGTGATTCGCCACGCGCACCCCGCCCCGCAGCGCGGGTATAAAAGGAGAGCGCGTGCAAACGCACATCAGCTTTTCGCTTCGGAGCCAAGCCTTTCAGTGCGAGTCTCTGAGAGTGTCTACAGACAGCTACAGTGTTGGTGTTACGGCGCGTCAGCGGAGGTTGCGATCCAGTGCTGCTGCTTCTCTGACGGCGTGCTGCAGCTCTCCAACCGCGACCTTCCCTGTGCGCTTCAGCACTTTTCTAAAAGAGCATTTCTTTTCAAAAAAGAGCAAATTCTAAAAGAGCTCCACGAGCGACGGGCGTCTTTTTAAAGATGGCTTCCCGCTCGTGTGTTTCTGGGTGTGGTCGTTTCCTGGCTTCATCTGACGGTCATGATCGCTGTCTCTCGTGCTTGGGCTATCAGCACGCTGAGTCAGCGCTCGTGGATGAGTCATGTTCTCAAGGCGGGAACATGACCATCGCGACGCTGCGCTCCAGATATCTCCCCGACAAACGGGGGGGTATCCCCCTTGCCATGCCCCGTTCTAGCTCCTCTGGCTCGGAGGGCTACTTCGGCTCATGGTCAGGGTGACTTGAGGATCACAGTGAGAGCTTCCCCGTCGAGTGCGTCTCCGTGGGCCTCTCACTCCTTCAGCGCGTCGCACCATCTGGTGTTTCCGGACAGGCTTGCGGTGTCCTCGGACAGGGCGGGGCCCAGCATGTCGTTCGGAGCACCAGCGGATGACAGGATGTCGATCGCTGCATCAGAGGGCGATCTAGGTTCTGGAGATGACGATTCGGCTGCGCTGCCTCCGTCAGGAAGAGTGGCATTGCCCGAGTCAGATCCAGGGCTGACTGCTATGCTTTCCCGGGCCGCTGAGAGCTTCGGGCTGCACTGGAGGCCTCCTCCTTCTCCCGAATGCTCAAGGCTGGACGACTGGCTCCTGGGGGCGCAGGCCGGTCTTCGGCAATCACCTCAGGTTCCGTTCTTCCCTGAGGTGCATGTGGAAGTGACTAGCTCTTGGAGGGCACCGTTTTCTGCCCGAAACAGAGCTAGTGCTTCTTCCGTCCTCACTGCCCTCGATGGCGGGGTGGCTAAGGGGTATGTGGAGATCCCTCCAGTTGAGTGTGCTATTGCGGTGCAGCTTTACCCGCGGGCGCTGCCGCCTGGCAGGGTAATCCGCGCCTCCCGTCCAGGGCTCGTGGGTTCTCGTCCGTTTCAACGGCCGAGGCTTACAGAGCTGCTGGACAGGTCGCCTCTGCCCTGCACGCCATGACCCTCCTGCAAACCTACCAGGCCAAGGCGTTGAAGCAGCTGTACGAGGGCAGTTCTGACCCAGGTTTGATGCAGGAACTGCGCACAGCGACGGACCTTGCCCTTCGTGCAACGAAAGTCACAGCGCGGTCCCTCGGTCAGACGATGTCCACTCTGGTGGTCCAGGAATGACCTATGGCTGGACCTGGCGGATATGGGTGAGTCCGACAAGCACCGCTTCCTGGACTCCCCAATCTCCCAGGCAGGCCTCTCCGGCGACGCAGTGGAGAGCTTTGCCCAGCAGTTCTCCATCGCACAGAAGCGGGCGGACACATTCTGCCCCGGTGGCCCACTGCTGTCATCACCCCGCCGCCGGTTGCAGCCCCTCCGCCCGCTCGTCGCCGAGGGCGCCCTCCTGCTGCCCCCACCTTTGCTCCAGCGCGGCCCCAGCAGCAGCCTTCACTCTGGCCGCAGCGTGGAGCTGGCAGCAGGAAAGTGGTGCAGCCCGTCTCTGCCCCTGCCAGACCCATGAAGTGCCAGGGCAAGCGGCGTTCCTGGGACGGGCGAACCCGAGACACTGGGTCCTGCTCTTCAGGAGATGGTGAGTCTGCTCCTTCCCCCGGTGGAGGTCTGGGTGGAAAATCCTTTCTTCCCTTTTTTGGGTTGTTCCGCCACTGGCTCTCTGGCCAGTGGTACCCAAACTTTCAGAGCAGTGTCCTATGTCTCCGGTTCCCAAGGGGGCGAGGACGGCAGTGCACGGGACACAGTCTCGACACCTCCGTCCCCCTCTTCTTTCGCCAGTGGGCAGCAGGGTCCGGTCCGAGGAAGCAATGCCTTCTCCCGCGCCCCCTGCCCAGCCATGGAGCCAGGTAAGTGTCGCACCGTGCACTCAGACCCCACTTCGGAATGCGCTGCCTTCCGAGTCGGGTCCCTGTGCTCCACTTTGCTGCCCCACCGCGGGTACGTCTGTGGCTTCCCTGGTCCCGCTTGTACGGTTTCTGGGGGCCTGGCTAGCGCTCCCCAGGCCGTCTCGCTGGCTCATGAGAACCATTAGACTTGGCTTCGCGATTCAGTTCGCCCGGCATCCTCCCAAGTTCAGGGGCGTTCGGTTCACCTCTGTGTTGAGCAAGGATGCCCCTCTCTTGCGTACGGAAGTCGCGGTCCTGCTGGCGAAGGACGCGATAGAGCCGGTCCCTCCAGCCGAGATGAAGTCGGGGTTTTACAGCCCGTACATCATCGTACCCAAGAAAGGCGGTGGGTTACGACCAATCTTGGACCTGCGCGTCCTGAATCGGGCCCTTCACCAGCTCCCATTCAGGATGTTGACGCAGAGACGCATTTTTCAATGCATCCGTCCGTTCGATTGGTTCGCAGCGATCGACCTGAAGGACGCGTACTTTCATGTCTCAATCCTCCCTCGACAAAGACCGTTTCTCCGCTTTGCGTTCGAAGGACGAGCATATCAGTACAAAGTCCTCCCCTTCGGGCTATCCCTGTCGCCTCGTGTCTTCACCAAGGTCGTGGAGGCAGCCCTTGTTCCATTAAGGGAAGCAGGCATTCGCGTTCTCAACTACCTCGACGACTGGCTCATACTGGCCCAGTCTCGAGCACTGTTGTGCGAACACAGGGACACGGTGCTTGGCACCTCAGCCGGTTGGGGCTTCGGGTCAACTGGGAAAAGAGCAAACTCTCCCCTGTGCAGAGGATCTCTTTTCTCGGCATGGAGTTGGACTCGGTCAACCTCACAGCACGTCTCTCAGTGGGGCGTGCTCAGTCGATGCTGAACTGCCTGGAGTCTTTCCAGTGCAAGAGGGCGGTTCCACTGAAACACTTTCAGAGGCTCCTGGGGCATATGGCATCTGCAGCCGCTGTCACGCCGCTCGGATTGCTTCATATGAGACCGCTTCAGCATTGGCTTCACGACCGGGTCCCGAGATGGGCATGGCAACGCGGCATGTACCGGCTCTCAGTTACCCCGTCCTGCCGTCAGACCTTCGGCCCGTGGTCGGATCTTGCTTTTCTTCGGGCAGGAGTTCCCCTAGGGCAAGTATCCAGGCATGTTGTTGTGTCAACAGATGCCTCTGCCATGGGCTGGGGAGCCATGTGCAACAGGCATGCAGCTGCAGGGCTCTGGACAGGGTCCCGGTTGCAGTGGCATATCAATTGCCTCGAGTTGCTAGCAGTATGGCTTGCTCTGCGCCGCTTCAAAGGGCTGCTACACGACAAGCATGTACTGGTCCGTACGGACAACACTGCGACCGTTGTATACATCCACCACCAGGGTGGTCTACGCTCCCGTCGCCTGTCGCAACTTGCCCGCCATCTCCTCCTTTGGAGTCAGAAGCATCTGAGGTCGCTTCGCGCCGTTCATATCCCTGGCGAGCTCAATCGTGCAGCCGACGAGCTCTCACGTCAGCCCGCCCTTCCGGGAGAATGGCGACTCCACCCCGAGGTAGTCCAGCTGATTTGGAGACGCTTCGGGGACGCTCAGGTAGACCTGTTTGCCTCCCAATAAACGTTCCACTGCCAGCTGTTTTTCTCCCTGTCCGAGGGGACCCTCGGTACGGACGCGCTGGCACACAGCTGGCCTCCGGGCCTACGCAAATATGCGTTTCCCCCAGTGAGCCTTCTCGCACAGATCCTGTGCAAGGTCAGGGAGGACGAGGAGCAGGTCCTCTTGGTGGCGCCGTACTGGCCCAATCGGACTTGGTTCCCAGAACTGATGCTCCTCGTGACAGCCCCTCCTTGGCAAATTCCTCTGAGGAGGGATCTCCTTTCTCAGAGAGGGGGCACCCTCTGGCACCCGCGTCCAGACTTGTGGAATCTCCACGTATGGTCCTTGGACGGGACGCGGAGGTTCTAGATGGGCTACCTCCATCGGTAGTAAACACCATCACTTCAGCTAGAGCCCCGTCTACAAGACACGCTTACAGGCTGAAGTGGAACCTGTTCGTCGATTGGTGTCCTTCCCGCCGGGAAGACCCCCAGAGATGCCCGATCGCGGTCGTGCTCTCTTTTCTGCAAGATGGGTTGGAGCGAAGGCTGTCTCCCTCCACCCTCAAATTGTATGTCGCCGCTATTGCCGCACATCACGATGCAGTAGACGGTAAGTCTGTGGGGAAGCACGACTTGGTCGTCAGGTTCCTCAGAGGGGCGAGGAGGTTAAATCCTCCGCGCCCTCATCTGGTACCCTCTTGGGATCTCCCCTTGGTCCTGACGGCCTTGAAGGAGGAGCCCTTCGAGCCTCTGCAGTCAGTAGAGCTTAAGTTTCTGTCGTTAAAGACAGTGCTCCTCACTGCATTGGCCTCGGTCAAGAGGGTGGGGGACCTGCAGGCATTTTCGGTCGACGATTCGTGCCTAGAATTCGGGCCGGCTGACTCTCACGTTGTCCTGAGACCCCGGCCTGGATATGTGCCCAAAGTTCCCACCACGCCCTTTAGGGATCAGGTGGTGAACTTGCAAGCGCTGCCCCGGAAGGAGGCAGACCCAGCCATTGCTCTGCTCTGTCCCGTCCGCGCCTTGCGCGTTTACGTGGATCGCACGCAGAGCTTCAGGACCTCAGACCAGCTCTTTGTCTGCTTCGGAGGACAGCAGAAGGGAAAGGCTGTCTCCAAACAGAGACTTGCCCACTGGATAGTGGAGGCTATAGTCTTGGCCTATCAGGCCCGGCGCTTACCGTGCCCCCTTGGTGTGAGAGCACACTCTACAAGAGGTGTTGCTTCCTCTTGGGCATTGGCGCGGGGCGCCTCGATAGCAGACATTTGTAGAGCTGCCGGCTGGGCGGCACCTAACACGTTTGCAAGATTTTACAATCTCTGTGTAGAGCCCGTGTCCTCCCGTGTACTTGGCTCAGGTGGCCAGTAACACTGGGACACTGCTCGGTGTCAATCACGCTTGCTGCGCCATTCCCTCTACGGACAGGATACGTGCGCTTTTGTTGCTTCTCAGTTCAGTTCCCCACGTCGAACGTGACTGACTGATAGGGAACGTCTCGGTTACATGTGTAACCCTCGTTCCCTGAAGGAGGGAACGGAGACGTAACGTTCCGTCGCCATAGTTGCTGTACCACCGCTGTACGGCCGGGGCACACAGTCTCGGCTCCTCAGCGAAAAACTGATGTGCGTTTGCACGCGCTCTCCTTTTATACCCGCGCTGCGGGGCGGGGTGCGCGTGGCAAATCACGCACGCCAACTGTCATTGGCTTGTTTTGTTAACACTCGAAGATGATTGGGCTCTCGAGCGAGATCCCATTAGTCAGTCACACTGACGTTACGTCTCCGTTCCCTCCTTCAGGGAACGAGGGTTACACATGTAACCGAGACGTTCATTAAACAAAGTTTTTCTGGAGCTTTAAAGGGATAGTTCACCCAAAAATGAAAATTTGCTGTTAATTTATGGGATGATATTAGACTCGAAATGATTTATAGATGCACGCACAATTATCCATGGACTGCATAAATTTTATGCATGTATCTTACTAACCACAAACAAATGCCTTTCAATTTGAATCTGTGGAATTCGGGATTAAATGATTGTGCAGCGATTTATACAAATACAGACATGTTTGCGAATACAAATGTTATGTTCTGCATTCATATATCATAAATTGCTCATGCAAAAAGGAATCTGTACATTTGCGGATCAGGTGACACGCGTTCATTTATCGACGTCTTGTTCGAGTCAATCTTGTTCGGTTCATTTGGATTTTGAGACTTCATTTTTGCAGTTTACAACATTTCACGACCCTCATACACACTACCAATGAACAAAGCCCAGTGCAATTCAAGGTTCAAGGTTCAAGGTTCTTGTTTATTTGTCACATACACAATCATACAGGGTATAATCAGTAGTGAAATGAAAGGAAGCGTACAATTCATTAACGCGTACACGATTTGAACAATTCGCAAATGTGCGTCACTACACTGAAACAAATGCTTTTCAATCAGTGTCTGCAGAGTTAAGAATTGCATTAATGTGCGGAATTTTGTTCAAATAGAGACATATTTGTGAATACAAATGTTATAGTTTGTATTAAAGTATCATCATTTGTGCATGTAGCGATTAAAATGTGCATTTGTGAATCAGGCGACACGCGTGCATTCATTCACATCTCTTCTGAGTCGATTCTATTTGATTCATTTGAGTTTTGAGACTTTCGTTCCGCCCTTTTAGCCTTTTAGCCTTGTCCAATCCACACACACACAGCTCGCGATCCACACGCAGCTGAGCCTAAGAAAATCAGCGACCACTAGATGGCCCTAGAGACGTGTGCACAGTACATTGTGTACAGTTTGATGAATATTACATTGTGTTTTCTTTGTTTCTTTCTGGTTTGGCTGATCTCCTCTGCCTGTATATAATAAAGATGTTTTGTCGAACTTTTCCTAACTTAACTTGTCTTAAGACACAGAATAGCTGACATTAATTTTACCAAACAATAAATTTGTGACGATACCTTGTCTTTTTTTTTTTTTTTTGTTATTCAGTGGCACGCTGGCAGTTATTCATTGTTTGTATTATTATTATTATTATTATCCATTATAAATAGCCAGCTTTTCTCGAAATACAACAACTTTATATTTGCTCATGTGAAGAAGACCAGGATTTTTTTTTTCTTTTTTTGGGGGGGGGGAGTACAAAGCCGGTTTACATAATAAATAATACAGGTGCATCTCAGAAAATTACAATATGGTGAAAAAGTTCATTTTTCCTTGTAACTTATTTCAAAAAGTGAAACTTTCAGATATTTTAGATTCATTACATGTAAAGTAAAACACTTCAAAAGTTTTTTCTTATTTTTTTTATCTTCAGAGCTTACAGCTAATGAAAGTCAAAAATCATCAGTATCTCAAAATGTTATCGGCACGAATCCAAATGTTTCCATATTCACAATGTTGGCAAATTTGAATTTGAATGCTACAAACTACAATGTAAACCAGGCTTTGTACTTTCCGACAAAAAAAAAATAAAAATCATGGTCTTCACGAGCAAATATGTGCTTGACCCGAGCCCAGGCTGAACGACACGGATTGTAGTAACCACAGGCTATTTTAATTAACCACTATCTAGATTACCACTAGATAACCACTAGATTCTATAGTGTATATATGTTTGGTTGACTGTATTTGGCTGCAACGTTTGCAATGCAGTGCGTGATGACGCGATCGAACAGCGGAAATATGAGATGGCGAATCACTGTCCTACTTCATCTTTGCAGCCGACACCGACTCAGAAAACAGTTTAGTAATAAGTAAATAAAATATGTTCTAGCTATTTTTTCCCCTAGACATTCATTATCATTCCTTTAGCCATGGGCCTTATAAAAGGCTCATTGCAATAGGCTTATAGTTTAAGTTAATAAAATAGTTTAATTAATTTAATATAAACGTGTAAATACTATTGGCTTAAATGAGCGACTATAATAGTAATAATAATAATAATAATGCGAGGAAGGAATAACTGCCAGCGTGCCATTGAATTACAAAAAAAAAAAAAAAAAAAACAAGGTATCGTCACAAATTTATTGTTTGGTAAAATTAATATAAGCTATTCTGTGTCTTAAGACAAGTTAAGTTAGGAAAAGTTCGACAAAACATCTTTATTATTTACGGGCAGAGGAGATCAGCCAAACCAGAAAGAAACAAAGAAAACACAATGTAATATTCATCAAACTGTACACAATGTACTGCGCACACGTCTCTAGGGCCATCTAGTGGTCACTGATTTTCTTAGGCTCAGCTGCGTGTGGATCGTAAGCTGTGTGTGTGTGGATTGGACAAGGCTAAAAGGCTAAAAGGGCGGAACGAAAGTCTCAAAACTCAAATGAATCAAATAGAATCGACTCAGAAGAGATGTGAATGAATGCACACGTGTCGCCTGATTCACAAATGCACATTTTAATCGCTACATGCACAAATGATGATACTTTAATACAAACTATAACATTTGTATTCACAAATATGTCTCTATTTGAACAAAATTCCGCACATTAATGCAATTCTTAACTCTGCAGACACTGATTGAAAAGCATTTGTTTCAGTGTAGTGACGCACATTTGCGAATTGTTCAAATCGTGTACGCGTTAATGAATTGCACTGGGCTTTGTTCATTGGTAGTTGTGTGTATGAGGGTCGTGAAATGTTGTAAACTGCGAAAATGAAGTCTCAAAATCCAAATGAATCGAACAAGATTGACTCGAACAAGACGTCGATAAATGAACGCGTGTCACCTGATCCGCAAATGTACAGATTCCTTTTTGCATGAGCAATTTATGATATAATAATGCAGAACATAACATTTGTATTCGCAAACATGTCTGTATTTGTATAAATCGCTGCACAATCATTTAATCCCGAATTCCACAGATTCAAATTGAAAGGCATTTGTTTGTGGTTAGTAAGATACATGCATAAAATTTATGCAGTCCATGGATAATTGTGCGTGCATCTATAAATCATTTCGAGTCTAATATCATCCCATATTAATTTACTGACCGTCAGGCCATCCAAGATGTTGTTGACTTTTTTCTTCATTACTGTATGTTTAGTTTGTATGAAAAATGTTATAAATGGAGATTGTTATTAAATAAAGGCTATTATGTGTTGTAAAGTGTGTTTTTAGTGATTGATAAACACCAGTTAATCATTTTTAATAATTTTGTTAAACTATAAAAATATATGTTTATGTATTTCCCCAGCAATTTCTTATGATGCCCAAATAATAAATCTTAGTTGTGGTAACATATAAAACAGAGTAAACGGTTACATTTTAATTGACATAACTTGCTGTAGTCTTATAAATGTTTGACCAATTAAAACAATTTAGTTGAATGGACTATAAAACTAGTTCACTAAAGGTTGAGCCAACTAAAAAAACAATTCAGATAACACTTTGAAGTCATAAATTGACTGAACGTAAAATTTCTGTGGAACTAGTTACTAAATAATAATTAGTTGAAACCGCTTTAAATTTTTTAGTGTACTATTTATATGCAGAAAATGACTTTGGCGTGTATATGATATGCACAGGGGTATGTCCAGGATTTTATAATTGGGGTGGCAAAGGGGGGGGCAAGAGTAGAATGAGGGGTGGCCACTAGGCTTGCCACGTAAAACCGGTTATAGCGGTTATGAGGGACAATACAAGTATGAAATTGTACATCAATAAAATGAGCCTTATTTGTATTTGTTATTTACTTATTTTTTTAATATAGGCCTAGATTATATTTTTTAAACATATACTATGGAGCTTTTATCACACTCAATGCAATGTACATAGTGAGCAGAATCCACTTGGTTCCTCTCAATTTTCCTCTGCTATCTAATGACCGTATGGAGTTTTTTTCTTCTTTCTTTCTTGACAAAACAAAAAGCAGTACACAAATAAAATGACTTGTTTACTAAATTTGTACACAAGGTGTCTATGGTGTATAAATTCATTTTTTGTTTAAGTGTACAGATTTATTTTTTGTTCATATTTCTTCAAAAGTAAGGTCAGGAATCAATAACATGCGGATTAAAAAAAAATTAAACAATGCCTTTTTGGAAAAATTCCAGGAAATACTGAGCCCTAAAAGAAATACATGAAGTCTGTAAGATAAAAACACAATGCCACAATGCAGAAGATATAATTTTCAATTGTAACTGAAAATTACGAAACTAGTTACATAAGTCATACAAATAGTCAAACATGGAAATCAGCAGCTGTTCACTCACTCTCTATACAGTAAATCAGAAGAGCTGAATTCGGCGGTTACCATGCTGTGCAGAAAACCGTTTTATGAAAGCATCCAGGTCTGGAGCTTTTGAACACTCAGACTCAATACTACGTACTGCCAAATTACTTGGTCTACTGTCTGACATAGAGGGGCGAAAGTGAGTTTTTACAAGTTTCAGTGTAGAGAAACTGCACTCACATGAGGCACTACTCACCGGTAACACAACAGCTATTTTTGTCAAACAGAAAAGCTCAAAGAAGACTTCTTTAAAAGGTTCAAGGAACCTAGTGAATTCCATCAAAGTAACAGGAACCTTCTGTCCATCTGACTTTTTCCTGCTTAAAATATGTCTGGTCTTGTCATGAAATCAATAGAAAGGATTCAATTGCAGATATACAACAGTTTATTGAGAGAACAAACAAAGTCACTGGTAGGTTCAGAGCTCGTGCACAGCGTGGATGGAAGATGGGCGCAGGGACGCAATGGGCAGCCAAATCCAACAGAAGAATCCTCCGAAGCCAGGGTAGAGACCGGAACACACCAGGAGACAGAACGAGAAGCAGGACAGGAACACAGAGAATCTCTGAGGATCTGACAATGAGAGGAGCGTTAGCTGATCTTAAATAGCCCCAGTGATGAGCCACAGCTTGGGCTGATCAACCCGTAATAACGAGCTCGAACACACCCACTCACGCAGCACACAACACTGACAAGCAAGGATGAGACAGTGACTCTATGAACCGTGACAGTACCCCTCCTCCTAGGAGCGCCCCCTGGCGCTCCCAGCCAACCTTACCCGTTGATTGTAATCATCACTAAGGGAGTGATCCAGAATGTCCCTGGCAGGAACCCAACTTATCTCCTCCGGACCGTAACCTTTCCAGTCCACCAAATACTGGAATCCGCGTCCCCTCCTCCTCGAGTCCAGAATACGCAGGGTTCGCAAAATCGCTAGCCCGACGTCCCGGGGCTATTGTGTTTTCCAGTCGGGCTACCAAAATGTATGACTGCCCTGCCCGACGGGCTACCTCCCCGCGGGTTCTTAAAAACTCCTAAAGTGAGTTGTATCAAACTTAAGGCCATAAAAAGTTTTAAATACGTTAAATGGTATAAGAAATGTAATTATATTTTCAAGAGTTCTACAGATGGGGACGGAAAGACAAGAGTCACGAGACTGGATTCAACTTCAAAAGGCAATGATGTCATTGAATACATATGAGCGGAACTTTTCAAGTCAAAACGCAGCACGGATGTCTTTATTTGAATGCATCTGAAGGCAATCAACTGTCCTCAGAAACGTGTCGTTGGCAATTTAATTTCATTTTAGCTATAATTCCTGATTAAGCTTTTATGAGCGCGGAGCTGCTTTGTGTCCAATCGTTACCGGGGAAACCGCAATATTTCAGCGCTCCTAAAGCGCCACCTCATGGCAGAGAATGAATGCCATTTATGGTCAGATCAATGCAAATATCAACTCCGCAAACACCGAGTTCTCAATGAGAAAGAAGTTAATGTGCCTTCTAAACAATTAAGACAGTAATATTTATATGTTTTAAATTAACAATTTATATGCTTGATTTATCCCTTTTCATAAAAATGGTCTAAAGGCTGAAATGCTGTTGTATAAGATTTTTGTGAAAACCTGTTTCTGAACTGTAAATCATGTAATTTTATGGCTCAATACTCTGTTACCATAGACATTGTCCAACCCCGCTCGCACTGTGTTCATTTTACTTGTGCAGCTCTTAAAATGGGTCATAAATTGCCTTAAATTTATTTTTAAAAATTCTGCAGATACCCTGTAAATAGTGAAATAAAATTCCTTACTTCATATTTGTCTATTGAAAATATTTTTGATTGCTTTAAACTCCTGTCTGATTTTATAATAAATTTTAAGCGGGCCAGTAAAACTTCAAGTTTATTTTAAAATAAAATAAAAAAGTATTATAAAGGTCTTATTTTTTTTTTTATTTGGGCAAGTTAAATTAATTTCCGGGCTACCAAAATCTGAAGAGTACCTGCCCGAAGGGCTACCAGGGATTTTGAAATTTTGCGAGCCCTGATACGATTGACCGAATACGTTGGTTCCCCGTCTACGAGACGAGGTGGTGGAGGAACCGGAGCAGGCGGATTAAGGGGTGAACGAAAAACGGGCTTTAATTTAGAGACATGAAACACGGGATGAATTCTCCTGTACGCTGGAGAAAGTTTGAGGCGGACTGCCACCGGACTAAGGATTTTGGTGACAGGAAACGGGCCAATGAATTTGGGAGCAAGTTTATTATAGACGGAGCGGAGCGGAATGTTCTTAGAAGAAAGCCACACTTTTTGACCAACGATGTATATGGGAGGCTTCGACCGGTGGCGATCGGCCTGAGCCTTAGTGCGCGCTCCCACTTGGAGGAGAGTCTCACGGGCTCTTCTCCAAGTGTGACGGCACTTCTGGACGAAGGCGTGGGCAGAGGGGACCGCGATTTAGGATTCCAGACTAGGAAAAATAGGTGGCTGGTAACCTAAACTACACTCAAAAGGCGAGAGGCCCGTGGACGACACTGGTAACGAGTTATGAGCGTACTCAACCCATGAGAGGTGCTGGCTCCAGGAGGCGGGATTCTGAATGACCAAACATCGTAACACTCTCTCAAGGTCCTGGTTGGCCCGCTCCGTTTGTCCGTTGCTCTGAGGATGAAAACCAGAGGACAGACTGACACTCGCCCCCAGTAAACGACAGAACTCTTTCCAAAATTTGGTAACAAATTGGGGTCCCCTGTCGGAGACCACGTCCATCGGGAGGCCATGAATGCGAAAGACGTGATCAGCGACAGTAACCGCTGTCTCCTTGGCAGAGGGTAATTTGGGTATGGGAATTAAATGGGCCGCCTTCGAGAACCAGTCCACTACGGTCAAAATGACCGTATTGCCCTGGGAAGGCGGGAGGGCAGTGACAAAATCGAGCGCAATGTGGGACCAGGGTCTCAAAGGGACAGACAGCGGTTGAAGTAACCCTTCCAGGGGTCGATTGGAAGTCTACCACGAGCACAAACTGAGCAGGCCAAAACAAAATCTCGGATGTCACGAGCCATGGAACGCCACCAGAATCGCTGTTTAACAAGAAAGCTGGTACGATTCACTCCTGGATGACAAGCCACATTGGAACAGTGACCCCACCGAATAATGTCGGACCGTAATCTCTCCGGCACAAATAACCGACCCGGTGGGCACCTGCCATGTGAGTGTAGAGACCACGAGTCTCTCAGTTATAATTCACTCGGGAGTGGACAGGTGCTCGGAATGATCAAAAATACGAGATAATGCATCGGGTTTGATGTTTTTGGAACCCGGACGGTAGGAAAGAGAAAAATCAAAACGGCCGAAAAAAAGTGCCCACCGAGCCTGCCTGGAGTTAAGACGTTTAGCGGATCTAATATACTCGAGGTTCTTATGATCAGTCCAGACAATAAAGGATACCCCCGAACCCTCTAACCAATGACGCCACTCTTCCAAGGCTAACTTGACTGTCAGCAGCTCTCTGTTTCCAATGTCGTAATTGCGTTCAGTGGACGACAAACGATGAGAAAAAAAGGCGCAAGGGTGCATCTTGTCGTCCGAGGAGGAGCGCTGGGAAAGAACCGCACTTACCCCCACCTCTGACGCATCGACCTCCACCACAAACTGACGTTTGGGATCAGGGGCAATGAGAATGGGAGCTGAAACAAAGCGGCTCTTGAGGTTGGTAAATGCAGCCTCAGCTGCACCAGACCACCTGAACGTCGTTCTGGTGGAGGTCAAGGCAGTCAGAGGAGCGGCTAGGTGGCTGAAATTCCGAATCAGAAATATATTTCTCCATGGCCTCCCTTTCAGGAGCAGAAAGCGAGTATAACCTCAAGGTCAAGGTCAAGGTAGGTTTATTTGTCACATACACAATCATACAGTGTACAATCAGCAGTGAAATGCAGGGATTTTTGAAGAAAAATACAGCATAACATGAGGAGAGTGAGGAGGAAAATAACCCCCAGACTATGCTCCTTGGGGAGTACAGTGTGAGAACAGGAAAAACACCTCAGCAACAAAAGCACATAATACACCATAGACACACGACTTTGCAACAGGGGAGGTAATCCAGCTCCAACAAGCAGCCATCCGGTCCAGCAGCTAACCCAGTGGCGCTAGTCACAGACCCGCTTGTCAGGCTGGCGGTTCAAAGCGACGGAGGCGAGGGATCGGGGGTGGGGAAGTGAATGCATATATATGTGTGTGTATGTGTAATAGTTTGTAGCCGAAAAAGATAAGATTGCGATTTGTTTTGTCTTGGGGCGAGTAACCACATTCCAATTCCACGGCTACTCTCTTTGTCCGTTCTGATCTCCAAGGCCATCAATTTTCCTTTGCAAAGCCGTGAGCTTCTCCGTGATGGAATCCATATTGCGGTTAATAGTCTCAGTCTCAATGCTGACCGCTCTGCCCACTGCTTCAAACATGACGGGCAGCCTTGTGAGGCTTTGGACAGCTGTTCCCATTTTCTGAATTCTTCGATAACCCAGGGCAAAGCCTAATCCAATCAGCAGAAGACCTGTTATCATGGTTCCGAATAGGTAGATATCTTCAATGTCCTCCACAGAAAGAGACGCCAAACACATGATTCGCCATCTCTCCCACGCGTCCATCGTGTAGCCAGCTGCGAACGTTCCGTCAGGGCAGTCAGGTTCCCCCGAACCCGAGCTTCTCGTCGAGAAGTTGGTGTCAATTGCGTTGAGAGACCAGTTGATCAAATCCATGATTTTTTTCCAGTTTTGGAGAGCAATGCAGAGAGAGTCTCTCAAGTATTACGAGACGAGACAAGAGAGCAGGCAGGGAGGGAAAATAAGGGTGAGGACGGGGAGTGAAAAATGCGACCGCCTCCGTTGAGTGCCAAAGAGAAGAGAACCTGCCCTTAGGCGGAGACATACCTGGTACTAGATCTATAACACAGTCATAGGGACGATGCAGAGGAAGAGAAGCAGCCTGGGACTTACTGAACACTTCCTTCAGGTCGAGGTACTCCTCGGGCATGTTTGACAGATTCACCGCCTCATCCTGCAACGAAACACAAGACACAGGGGAACAAGCTGTGGCAGGGTGGAAGGAAAACTCGACCAGGCGAACTTGGTTAAAGCCCCGGAGGGTGGATTTTATTAGTGGATAAGTGAATACGTGGTCGGTGGTGGCGTTCTTGCTTGGGGAGGTGCTCTCGTCTGTGTCCAGGTGCGGGTGAATCCGTGCGGTGCTCGTGGCGGTGCTGATCGGTCACACGCTGCTGTCTGGAACAGGAGAGAAAGAGAGAGTAAGTTTGCTGTCTCATGGAGAGGCTTCTCACCTTTCCTCGGTGAGCACGCTGCTTAAGTGCAGGCAGGCTGATGAGCCGCAGGTGTGGCCGATCAGCCCGTGATGATCTGTGAGCAGGTGCTCCTCGTGAGTTTCCAGGGCAACGCTGATGTGGACTCGGGACGCTCGTCACACTCCCCCCCCCCTAAGCGTTGTCCTGGCCTGTCAGAATAATATTGTGTTAGTAGGGGTGATATCAGGGGTGGGAGGGGAGTGACCCCCGACAGACCTGCGAAAGCTGACCAAATCCGGGAGAGGCCGTCTGCATTGGAGTTGGCTGCTCCAGCCCGATGTTTCACCTCAAAGTGGAAGTCCTGGAGCGCGAGGAACCACCGCGTCACTCTGGCGTTTGTGTCTTTAGCTCGGGCCATCCATTGGAGGGGTGCGTGGTCAGTATGGAGGGTGAACCTCCGGCCCAGGAGGTAATAGCGCAGCTCCAGGACTGCCCACTTGATGGCCAGAGCTTCCTTCTCCACGGCGGCGTAGTTTTTCTCGGCCGGGGTCAGCTTTCTGCTGATGTACAGGACGGGATGCTCCTCACCTTCCTGAACCTGGGACAGGACGGCTCCAAGTCCTGTGTCGGAGGCATCCGTTTGCAGCAGGAAGGGGCAGCTGAAGTCCGGGGCTCGCAGGACCGGTTCCGAGGTAAGTGCCACCTTCACCCTTCTAAAGGCCTCCTCTGCTTCGGGTGTCCAGCACACCTTTTCTGGCTGCCCCTTCCTGGTCAGGTCTGTCAGGGGGGCAGCTAAGGAGGAGAAGTCAGGGATGAAACAGCGATAGTAGCCTGCCAACCCCAAAAAGGCTCGTACCTGGGACTTTGTGCTGGGTTTCGGGGAGGACCGGACTGCTTCCACCTTCTTTTCCTGGGGCTTGATGAGGCCCCGTCCGACCTGGAAGCCCAGGTACTTCGCCTCAGAGAGACCCAGGTGACATTTTCGGGGGTTGGCGGTGAGCCCAGCCCTACGCAGCTCCATTAGCACCCTCCGCAGACGGTCTAGGTGGTCTTCCCAATGCTCGGAGTGGATTACCACGTCGTCCAGGTATGCCGCGGCGTAGGCCTGGTGGGGCCGCAGCAAGATGTCCATCATGCGCTGGAACGTGGCAGGAGCCCCGTGTAGGCCGAAGGGAAGGGTCCGGTACTGCCAGTGCCCCCCCGGGGTACTGAAGGCTGTTTTGGGTTTGGCCGTTTCGGAGAGGGGCACTTGCCAATATCCTTTTGTCAAGTCTAGTGTAGAGATGTACCGGGCCCTTCCCAGGCGATCGAGGAGCTCATCCACCCGAGGCATTGGGTACCCGTCGAAGTCTGAGATTTCATTTAGGCGGCGGAAGTCGTTGCAGAAGCGGAGGGTGCCATCTAGTTTTGGTACCATGACAATAGGGCTGGACCAAGGGCTGTTAGATGGTTCAATCACCCCTAACTTCAACATTTGTTGGATTTCTTCCTCAATAGCCTGCCAACGAGCCTCTGGGACTCGGTAGGGCCGTTGCCGGACGATGGTCCCGGGTGGCGTGCGGATCTCATGTTGGAGGATCTGGGTCCGCCCAGGAGCCAAAGAGAACACATCGGGGAACTGACCGACTAGGTGCTGCAGCTCCGACTTCTGAGCCGCCGACAGCTGTGTATTAATGTCCACAACGACCGCCTCCACTGTGGCGAGGGCGGCGAGTTGGTTCCTTGTCCCCACCCATTTCTTCAGCAGGTTGATGTGATACAGCTGGTCTACCTTCCGCCGGCCCGGCTGGCGGACATGGTAAGTGACGGGACCCAGCTTCTCGGTGACGGTATACGGGCCCTGCCAGCTGGCCAGAAACTTGCAGGTGGAGTTGGGGACAAGGACCATTACTCGGTCTCCCGGCTGGAACTCTCGCGGCTGGGCGGCTCGGTTGTAATGCCGTTGCTGCACCTGTTGGGCCTTGGCGAGGTGTTCCCTGACTAAAGGCATGACCCGGTCGATTCTTCCTCTCATCTCCTTCACATGCTCAATCACAGAGCGGAGGGGTGCCGGCTGTTGCTCCCACGCTTCTTTGGCCACATCTAACAGCCCTCGGGGCTGGCGCCCGAACAACAGCTCGAACGGGGTGAAGCCAGTTGACGCCTGAGGTACCTCTCGTATCCCAAACAACACATAGGGCAGCATGAGGTCCCAGTCCCGCTTGTCTTCAGCTACCACTCGTCGTAGCATTTGTTTGAGGGTTTGGTTGAACCGCTCTACTAGGCCATCCGTCTGTGGGTGGTAGACGGAGGTCCTCAGTTGCTTCACCCTGAGGAGGGCGCACAGGTCAGCCATTAGCCGGGACATGAAGGGGGTCCCCTGGTCGGTCAGTATCTCGGCGGGGATGCCTACCCAGCTACAGAGCAGGAAGAGCTCCCGGGCGATGGATTTGGCAGTGGCCTTTCGGAGGGGCACTGCTTCTGGGTACCGGGTGGCGTAATCTACAATTACCAGGATGTGTTCATGGCCCCGGGCAGACTTAGGCAACGGCCCTACTAGGTCCATCCCGATGCGCTCGAAGGGCACCTCAATGATGGGCAGTGGAATCAGTGGGCTGGGGGGAGGTTTCCGCGGGGACGTCCTTTGGCAGATTGGGCAGGCCTGGCAGAAGCGTTTGACTTCGGCTTCCATCCCTGGCCAGTGGAAGCGGTCACGGATTCGTTGGGTGGTGTTTTCAACCCCAAGGTGGCCCGCCAGGGGGTGCGAATGGGCCAACTCCAGCACCGTCTCCGTCTTCGTCCGGGGTACCACCAGTAAAGTTTTTTCCTCCCCCCTTCGCCGCGTGACACAGTAGAGCAGGCCATTTCGGATGATGAAATGCGGGAGAGGATGGGGCCCCGGTAGAGTCTCCTTTTCCTCCACCATGCACACTTGAGCCCAACAATGCTTTAGCCGGTCGTCTTCGCGCTGCTCCTTGGCGAACGACCCGCCTCCGGTCACCTGTTGGAATAGGTCATGGTAGAGGTTAGAGTTATGTTGAGGGGACTCACCATCTCTCCCGCTGTCCGAGGCCAGGAAGGTGGGCCGTTGACGGGCTCCCTTCGTCGGCCTTTTCCGGCGGCGGCTCCCTTTTGTGCTGACAGGCCGTACTGCGGCAGCAAGCAGACGGTCAAACCCTGGCCAATCTCTCCCAATAAGGACGGGGACCGGCAGATCCTTTACCAGGCCCACTTCCACTGGCCAGGTGCCGGGGCAAGCTGAGATGGTTACTCTCCGGGCCGGGACGTGGCACGTGTCTCCGTGCACGCAAGTGATCGGAAGGGTAGCCTTGGTTTCTCTGCGGGGTGCGAGGATGTGGGACTGTACCAGGGTGACCGCACTGCCTCAGTCCAGAAGGGCTGGGAATGGGTGGCCATTGATCTTCACCTCCACTTCTGTTGCTCCCGCGGGTAGGTCTTGATGCACAATACAGCCTGCCAGCCACGTCCGGGCGGGAGATGCAGGGTCCGCTGTTGGCATGGATTCGTCCTTTGGAGTGGGAGCCGCCGGCCTGACTACTGGTCGTAAGGTGCCCTCTAGCGCTCGTTGCTCCTGGACCACCCTCCGGGGAAATGGCAACGCTCGCTCCCCAGCCTCCCGGTGTTGGGCAGCCTCCGCCAGCTCTACCCCCTCGACGAGCTCGGCCACGGTAGTGGGGTTCCGCATTCCGACAGCTCGGCGGTGAGACCTCGGGAGGGCACGGAGGAATCGGTCGATAACGACACGTTCTGCTACTCGATCAGCTGTGGGTTCCCCATCCAGTAGCCAATGCCGAGCGAGACGGGACAATTCGGCGGCTTGGGCCCAGGGCTGGGAGGCGGGGTTTATACTCCCAGTCGTGGAAGTACTGGGCCGCACAGACCGAAGAAAGCCCCAGCCGGGCCAGGATTTCCCTTTTTAGCTCGCCGTATCTGCTTGAGACTTTGGACAGCAGGGAGAAGTAGGCTCGCTGTGCCTCGCCGGTGAGGAGGGGCGCCAATAATCGCGCCCAGTCGTCACTCTCCCAGCCCTCCTGGGTCGCTGTATTTTCGAACATTTGGAGAAAAGCCTCAACATCATCATCAGCCGTCATCTTGGGTAACAGTTGCGTCACTTTTACCCGAGGATCGGGTAGCGGAACGCGTCGTGCAGCTGCCACGCGCAGCTCGTCGAGCCCCTGCTCGGTCTGTCTCTGTCGGGCAGCAAGATGTTCCGTGATCTGTTGCTGGCGGATGCTGACCTCCGCTAGCCGCTGGAGGATTTCGTCCATGTCGAGGGGGAACGAGCGGCTGCCTGAGAGAGAGAGAGGGGGGGGAAAGAGAAAAAAAATAAAAAAGAATGGTGAGTTGCAGGGAGATCCCTCGTCGGTGTTCCCTCCACTAATCTGCCCGCATTCTCCACCAGTGTGGCAGGGTGGAAGGAAAACTCGACCAGGCGAACTTGGTTAAAGCCCCGGAGGGTGGATTTTATTAGTGGATAAGTGAATACGTGGTCGGTGGTGGCGTTCTTGCTTGGGGAGGTGCTCTCGTCTGTGTCCAGGTGCGGGTGAATCCGTGCGGTGCTCGTGGCGGTGCTGATCGGTCACACGCTGCTGTCTGGAACAGGAGAGAAAGAGAGAGTAAGTTTGCTGTCTCATGGAGAGGCTTCTCACCTTTCCTCGGTGAGCACGCTGCTTAAGTGCAGGCAGGCTGATGAGCCGCAGGTGTGGCCGATCAGCCCGTGATGATCTGTGAGCAGGTGCTCCTCGTGAGTTTCCAGGGCAACGCTGATGTGGACTCGGGACGCTCGTCACAAAGCAGACACAAGACAAGACGCATAACAATTCTCGCTCCACTCAGAGACTGAACTCTGGCCCCAATTTATTTTAGGGTTGTGCCGGATGAACCAGGGATGGCCTAGCACCACCGGGGCGAGTCAGGGTGAGTCAGTCAATAAAAATTCAATAGTCTCTGTATGGTTTCCTGATGTGACGAGTGTAACCGGTGTAGTGGAGTGAGTAATGTCGGGAAGTGATTGTCCATTTAGTGCATTGACAGATCTTGTGGCGGAGCGGGGTTGTGGGAATAAGAACCGGAACATTAAAGTGACCTCGTTCTGTGAGCAGCAGACGCAGACAACCAAGTGTGAATACATATGGATGTTTATTAAACTACACTACAGGGGAACATGCAACATCGAACTAGACACAAACATACATACATTAAACATAAATGCCAACGCAAGAAGGCATGGAGAGAGAGGGGGGGGAGCGCAGAGTGTAATGGCAGGATTTATACAGCTAACCACAACCTGTTATAAACCATCAGAGAATCACATCACCTTAATTAAAAGGGGTCGAAGCCTAGAAGCGCATCTAAATAGTTAACAAGTGGTTAATTGCATTGGTTTTTTGTTGGTGCTGAGTAAAGTGTCCTGGTGCATGTATAATGCGTAGATTCTTGATGAATTCCTTTGGGAGTGAAAGCTTCGTCATTCCAGCCATGGGTTGATTGGTCCGAAGTGAATCGACAAAGTTACTGGACTTAAAACTGCCAGAAGCTCGGACTCCCCCCTGAAGGGGAGTCGCGAGATTTCCAAGGTGATAAGTGTGTCTCCAGGGCACCGAAAGTAAAGAGAAGAACTCACCTTTTGGGTGTGGGAGAAGTTTTATCTGGTTTCCCTGTAACACCCATTTTGGTTAGTTTGACCAATAACAAGGCACATAGTTTCAGCGGGAAAGTGTTTCTTTGTCCCACTTGACACCTCATTTGCATATTTTATGACTGATCTGGAGAATCTGTGTAATTTTTCCCACAGTACAGTAAAATAGTATTATGCATTTCACGATTACATAGTGTACATCATTGTTTGAGGAATAAAGAGCAGATAATTTTGATATCAAGAAAGTGACATCTAAAAGATATTAAACCAGATATACATTCGTACACCTGAATATGAGTGTTTAGAGCTTACTAATACGAATAACAGGTGGTAACTAGGCTAATATAATAAGGAAACATACAAACAACACATGCATATACCAGATACACTTGTAACTGATTAATTATGGTCTACATAAAGAAAATGTCTCTATGTGTGTGTGTGTGTTATGTGTCTTGTAATCGTGGGGGTAGTCCACTGGTCAGCCAGGCCTGGTACCGAGGGTCATGTGGTTCTCTTCGGAATGTGTTTGAAGTCCGATGGAGAGAACAGATAGTCGATCTGTTTAGCGTCTTTTTGACAGTGGGGGGACAACCTTTGACAATTTAGCACCCATATAAAGGTAGAATGTGGGGCCAGGCTGTGAATTATATGCAAATATCAAAAGGCTAAAAGGGTCTCTTAAGATATAAAGTCCCAACGACCATCAAGGATCATAAGCAGATGCTACACAGCACAATGCCACAGATGTCACAAGTTTTGAGGGAGCGTGCAATTGGCATGCTGACTGCAGGAATGTCCACCAGAGCTGTTGCCCGTGAATTGAATGTTCATTTTTCTACCATAAGCCGTCTCCAAAGGTGTTTCAGAGAATTTGGCAGTACATCCAACCGGCCTCACAAACGCAGACCACGTGTATCCACACCAGCCCAGGACCTCCACATCCAGCATCTTCACCTCCAAGATCGTCTGAGACCAGCCACCCGGACAGCTGCTGCAACAATCGGTTTGCATAACCAAAGAATTTCTGCACAAACTGTCAGAAACCGTCTCGGGGAAGCTCATCTGCATGCTCGTCGTCCTCGTTGGGATCTCGACCTGACTGCAGTTCGTCGTCGTAACTGACTTGAGTGGGCAAATGCTCACATTCGATGGCGTCTGGCACTTTGGAGAGGTGTTCTCTTCACGGATGAATCCCGGTTTTCACTGTACAGGGCAGATGGTAGACAGCGTGTATGGCGTCGTGTGGGTGAGCAGTTTGCTGATGTCAACGTTGTGGATCGAGTGGCCCATGGTGGCGGTGGGGTTATGGTATGGGCAGGCGTATGTTATGGACAACAAACACAGGTGCATTTTATTGATGGCATTTTGAATGCACAGAGATACCGTGACGAGATCCTGAGGCCCATTGTTGTGCCATTCATCCACAACCATCACCTCATGTTGCAGCATGATAATGCACGGCCTCATGTTGCAAGGATCTGTACACAATCCCTGGAAGCTGAAAACATCCCAGTTCTTGCATGGCCAGCATACTCACCGGACATGTCACCCATTGAGCATGTTTGGGATGCTCTGGATCAGCGTATACGACAGCGTGTTCCAGTTCCTGCCAATATCCAGCAACTTCGCACAGCCATTGAAGAGGAGTGGACCAACATTCCACAGGCCACAATCAACAACCTGATCAACTCTATGCGAAGGAGATGTGTTGCACTGCGTGAGGCAAATGGTGGTCACGCCAGATACTGACTGGTAAAACTGCACATTTTAGAGTGGCCTATTATTGTGGCCAGCCTAAAGCCGGGCTCACACGGTGCGATTTTTTAAAAGTCCTTCAGGATTGTACTTGTCAGACTGCATGAACATGATGATCATGTCACACTGTGGGATCTCAGTTGTCATTAATGTCAGACTGACAGTCAAGACGAATTAAAAACGGGTGAGTAAAAAAATAAATAAAAAAAAAACGGGTGCGTGCAAGAAAACTTTTCCGGAGTTTTACATTATCAACCCATACACATCCAGTGACTGCGAACTGCATTGCACGCAGGACCGAACTGTTGGCTATCATGAAAAGTATATGAACGGCGGCAATACTGGCGTATTTAAAAAGAACAGTGTATGCAGCTCTACACACCCACATGAAAACAGCGGCGCAGCCAGTGTTTATATAGAAAAGGCAACATATCAGATGAATTCTGTGAGCGGAGGACGGGAGCGCCGGAGTTTATGGCTGATAGAATAATTCTCTAGCATTAATTCTGCTCATAGCTTGTCTTGAAAAACGGAGACAGTTTGACATTCATCGTAGGGGTCGTCACACTGCAGGACTGTGCGCCAAATCTTCTGACACTGCCAGAATTTTGTCGGAGGTGAAATTTGATCGCAACAGCCATTAATCGGCTGTCGGTGAACATGTCAAACCAGCGATCAAAGACTACAGATTTTAGCCTAGGATTATAGGAATCTTTTAAGATTTTCAAAATGTGTCTCAGACGACCAAATCGTGGCCAAAATCGCACAGTGTGAGCCGGGCTTAAGGCACACCTGTGCAATAATCATACTGTCTAATCAGCATCTTGATATGCCACACCTGTGAGGTGGATGGATTATCTCGGCAAAAGAGAAGTGCTCACTAACACAGATTTAGACAGATTTGTGAACAATATTTGTGTCACGAATCCTGGCCATGAACATTCCTTCATTCACCACTAGAGGTCACTCTCCCAGCACATGGACTTTCACACAGTTAGATCACTCTTAGACTACATTTCCCATCATTCACTGCACCCACACAGCTGTTCACTATAATCACGCTTGCACCTGTTCACCATCTCTCAATCACCATCATCCAATCACACCCACACACACACAATATATAAACTCTGTACTTTCTCTCCCACTCTGCCGAGTATTGTTAGCCCCGCTGCATTACAAAGCGTTTTTCCCAGTATCCCTAGTCTGATTTCCTGTGTTCTGATTCCTGCCCGTGTTCCTGGTTTATTCTCTCTGCCTAGCCCTCTGGATATAGTTCGCCGATCGCCGACCCACGCTTGCCTAAGGATTACTCTTGTGTTTTGCCCATGCCATACCTGTTTGCTACTGCCCGACCCTGCCTGTTTTGACCATGTTTTCTAATAAAGAGCTTGCATTTGGATCCGCATGTCTCACGTCTCGTCAACTCCATAACAGAATACTCGGCCCACTAGGATCCAGCAGCTTCTCAGACGGTCATTCAGAAGGTATGGACACGACAAGAATTCTGTTTGCCCTTAAACAGGGTCCTCGATCACTGGAGCAACATATCAGAGAGTTTTTAGCCATCGCGAACTATTCAGATTTGCCGGACATTTTCCTAATTGAGATTTTTTGCGATGGCATTAATCAACCATTGAAATCTGAGTTTAGACGCGAGGGTACGCGTGCTTCACTCGCTCAGTTTTTGGACTATGCTCTACTGACCGTTGGGTCAACGTTCACTGTGGGAGTCACGGAGGAACGAGACACCGCACGATGTTAAGGAGTCAAGTCAAGTCACCGCTGATGTTAAGGAGTCAAGTCAAGTCACCGCTGATGTTAAGGAGTCAAGTCAAGTCACCGCTGATGTTAAAGAGTCAAGTCAAGTCACTGCTGATGTTAAAGAGTCAAGTCAAGTCACCGCTGATGTTAAAGAGTCAAGTCAAGTCACAGCCTATGTTAAAAGGTCAAGTCAAGCTACAGTTGATCGTCACAAGTCAAGCCAATGCACAGTTGATCGTCACAAGTCAAGCCAAGCCACAGTTGATCGTCACAAGTCCAACCAAAGCACAGTTGTTCGTCACAAGTCAAGCCGAGCCACCAGTGATCTCCGTGAGTCAAGCCAGGCCACAGTTGATCGTCACAAGTCAAGCCAAAGCACAGTTGATCATCACAAGTCAAGCCAAGCCACAGTTGATCGTCACAAGTCAAGCCAGAGCACAGTTGATCATCACAAGTCAAGCCAAGCCACAGTTGATCGTCACAAGTCAAGCCAAAGCACAGTTGATCATCACAAGTCAAGCCAATCCACAGTTGATCATCACAAGTCAAGCCAGAGCACAGTTGATCATCACAAGTCAAGCCAAGCCACCAGTGATCTCCGTGAGTCAAGCCAAGCCACAGTTGATCGTTACAAGTCAAGCCAAAGCACAGTTGATCATCACAAGTCAAGCCAAGCCACAGTTGATCGTCACAAGTCAAGCCAGAGCACAGTTGATCATCACAAGTCAAGCCAAGCCACAGTTGATCGTCACAAGTCAAGCCAAAGCACAGTTGATCATCACAAGTCAAGCCAAGCCACAGTTGATCGTCACAAGTCAAGCCAGAGCACAGTTGATCATCACGAGTCAAGCCAAGCCACCTGTGATCTCCATGAGTCAAGCCAAGCCACAGTTGATCGTCACGAGTCACGCCAAGCTACAGTTGATCGTCACGAGTCACACCACGTTTCAGCTCTCCAGCCAGAGTCACACCACGTCTCAGCTCTCCAGCCAGAGTCACACCAAGCCACTGTGGATCATCATGAACTCACCCAACTCACAGCTCCTCAGCCAGAGCCTCTTCACGTCTCAGCTCCTCAGCCAGAGCCTCTTCACGTCTCAGCTCCTCAGCCAGAGCCTCTTCACGTCTCAGCTCCTCAGTCAGAGCCTCTTCACGTCTCAGCTCCTCAGCCAGAGCCTCTTCACATCTCAGCTCCTCAGTCAGAACTTCTTCACGTCTCAGCTTCTCAGTCAGAGTATCTTCAAGTCTCAGCCGAACTGCCAGAGTCTCTTCAAGTCTCAGCCGAACTGCCAGAGTCTCTTCAAATCTCAGCCGAACTGCCAGAGTCTCCTCACGTCTCAGCCGAACTGCCAGAATCTGTCACACCGAGAGATTTAAGGTCAGTCCTTCGAGTTCTCCGGTTGAGATCCAGCTTGAGGGACACACCGCTGGTGTCTGTACGCACTGCTGGTATCCCCAAATCCACTCACTCTGACCCTCCTGTCCATGAACTGATTACCCTGTCTGAAGTGCTTCCCAGGGTGGGGATTGCACTATGTTGCATTTGGGCCACATACACCACCACGGTACTGCCCCAGGGGAAGGCATCTGTTTCAGAACCTCCCCAAGCGGTGGTGCTCGCCTCAGCTCCTTGCAAGGTGGTGGCGCCCAGCTACATACTCTCACCCGGTCAGGTTACCACCGTAGAACCTCCAGAGGTGGCGGCGTTAGCTGCAGAACCTCCAGAGGTGTCGGTGGTATCCTCCTGTGAACTCTCACCCTGTCCTGTCACGGCTAGGAAGGCCGTCTGTGAGCTCTCATCCTGTCCTGTCACGGCTATGGAGGCCGTCTGTGAGCTCTCACCCTGTCCTGTCACGGCTAGGAAGGCCGTCTGTGAGCTCTCATCCTGTCCTGTCACGGCTATGGAGGCCGCCTGTAAACTCTCACCCCGTCCTGTCACGGCTATGAAGGCCGTCTGTGAACTCTTGCCCTGTCCTGTCACGGCTAAGGAGGCCGTCTGTGAGCTCTCACCCTGTCCTGTCACGGCTATGAAGGCCGTCTGTGAACTCTCGCCCTGTCCTGTCACGGCTATGGAGGCCGTCTGTGAGCTCTCACCCTGTCCTGTCATGGCTAAGAAGGCCGTCTGTGAGCTCTCATCCTGTCCTGTCACGGCTATGGAGACCGTCTATGAACTTTCGCCCTATCCTGTCCCAGCCATGGAGGCCGTCTATGAACTCTCACCCTGTCCTGTCATGGCAAGGAAGGCTGTCTATGAACTCACGCCCTGTCCTGCCCCGGCCATGGAGGCCGTCTATGAACTCTCGCCCTGTCCTGACACGGCTAAGGAGGCCGTTGGTGATTCCCTGTCCGGCCCTGTCATGGCTACGGAGGCCGTCTGGGATTTCCTGTCCTGCCCTGGCACGGCCCCTGAGATCGGGAAGGCTCTCCCTGTGTTGTCTGTCTCTGTTCTCCCAGTGTTGTCTGTCTCTGCTCTCCCTGTGTTGTTTGTCCTTGTTCTCCTCTGCTTCCAGGTTCTGTCAGGGCTACCTGCCCAGTCTGCTTCCCTGCGGTGGTCTCTGGTCCCGTCTGCCCTACCCTGGTGGGTCCCAGGTCCATCTGCTCCGCCCTGGTGGGCTCTGGGTCTGTCTGCCCTACCCTGGTGGGCCCCAGGTCTATCTGCTCCGCCCTGGGGGTCTCTGGTCCCGTCTGCTCCGCCCTGGGGGTCTCTGGTCCCGTCTGCTCCACCCTGGGGGTCTCTGGTCCCGTCTGCTCCGCCCTGGGGGGCTCTGGTCCCGTCTGCTCCGCCCTGGGGAGCTCTGGTCCTGTCTGCTCCGCCCTGGTGGGCTCCGGGTCCGTCTGCTCCGCCCTGGCGGGTTCTGGTCCAATCTGTTCCGCCCTGGGGGGCTCCAGTTCCATCCTCTCCGCCCTGGCTTCCACATGGACCTGGTCCTCCGTCCCTCCCCCTGTTCCGCCTCCGCTCCACCGCCCACCTAGAACTGTTTAGGAGCATCTGGAAGCCGCTCCTTTGGGGGGGACTATGTCACGAATCCTGGCCATGAACATTCCTTCATTCACCACTAGAGGTCACTCTCCCAGCACATGGACTTTCACACAGTTAGATCACTCTTAGACTACATTTCCCATCATTCACTGCACCCACACAGCTGTTCACTATAATCACGCTTGCACCTGTTCACCATCTCTCAATCACCATCATCCAATCACACCCACACACACACAATATATAAACTCTGTACTTTCTCTCCCACTCTGCCGAGTATTGTTAGCCCCGCTGCATTACAAAGCGTTTTTCCCAGTATCCCTAGTCTGATTTCCTGTGTTCTGATTCCTGCCCGTGTTCCTGGTTTATTCTCTCTGCCTAGCCCTCTGGATATAGTTCGCCGATCGCCGACCCACGCTTGCCTAAGGATTACTCTTGTGTTTTGCCCATGCCATACTAGTAACTGCCATACTAGTTTTCTTTATTAGAAAACTATTTAGTTTTCTAATAAAGAGCTTGCATTTGGATCCGCATGTCTCACGTCTCGTCAACTCCATAACAATTTGAGAGAAATAGGCCTTTTGACTACATAGAAAATGTCTAAGATCTTTGAGTTCAGCTCATGAAGAATGGGGGCAAAAACAAAAGTGTTGCGTTTATATTTTTCAAAGTGTTGCGTTTATATTTTTGTTCAGTGTATATTATATTACCTGCAAGTGCACTTTTTAAAAAGTATACTTTTAATTTTTGAAGTACACAAAAAGTACACTTTTTAATACAATTAACTACACTTCTTTTTCACAAGGGTATGTAAATTGTGAATTATGTAAATAAAGAAATGTTTTAATTTATCTTGAAAAAAGGCTCGCAGGAAAATAGTTTTGTGGGAATGATCCTCAGTCTTTAACTTGGTAAAACAATGATCTTTATTTAAAGTGTTTCAAGTTGTACTACTTCTCCTTTTTGTTATACATCTATACTAAAATTGTTGATTGTGGGCACCCCACCTAGAAAATTGTCCACCAGCCGCCACTGATTTATAAGCTATGTTGATTTTCTTCAGTTCATCTGGAATAATTTGCGAATGCCACTGAATGATTTTACACATTTTCACCCAGGTGCTGCTAGTTCACATGGAAACATTCCTGCTAGGTTGTTCATGCACTTTATAATCCTTGCTTTTGAATTAATGATAAATTCCGGTTTATAAATGAATCTGTAAAATCCAGTTTATAATCTTTTATTGTTCAGTATATAGGCCTAGATAAATGTATATAAATTAAATGAATGGCAAATAGTAATTAAATTTGACTAAAGAGACAGGGACATTATGTGAACTATGAATTATCTTACTAATTAAGATTATCTGTCCTGAAATGCAGTTTCTACGGTGGCCGAGAGAGCTCAGTGCGCTGCAGATAGAAAAAATACCTGCAAATTAAGAAAACAACTTCCTCAGTTTTACAACGCACACGCTGCAAATACTAACACAACCAGATCAGATAGCAAGCACACTCGGGCTGATTCTGGCTGAAATGCGGCACTGTCGGCTCAGACTCGGCATCGGTGAGAAGATAAACTGCGGTAAAGTTAGTTAGATGTTTGACATTCATTAGACATTCGGTTTCATATCAATTAAATTCTTTGCGCTCGTTATGTTTTTAGCCCAAATTATGTCAGATAGACATAAATATATGTCCTTTACGTTGCACAAGGCTTATATATTTATATTAAAGTATTTGGTAATTTTATAATTAAAGCCTTTTTAATGTTTTTAAATGGTTGTATTTGTGTTTCACTGCTGAATTACATTTAGCAGTTTCTGGGCCACATTTGGCCGAGTCTCAGCCATGTCTGGGTTAAAGTGTCTGGGCCAGACCTGGGCCACATAAAATAATAGAAGTCACTCTACAGTATGTGGGCCAGATGTGGGCCACGTCAATAAATAAGAGTCATTTTGCAGGGCGTGGGCCGCATGTGAGCCAGAGGAAATTGTTTGAGTCAGTTTTCAGTGTGTGGGCCAGTTTTGGGCCGAGGACCCAGCCGGAATTGGGCCAGAAGTGAAGCAAGGTTGTGGCCCAGAGGTGGGCCAGACAAATTTTGCTATCTGCAAATAAAATGTATTTGGTTGTATTGTGAGCATTTGCAGTGTCTTTCTTTATTTGTTTGTGTCGTGAGCATTTGCAGCACCTGCTGTCAAACTGATGAAGATGTTTTCTTGATTTGCTGGTGCTTTTTCTATTTGCATGTGTTTTCTGAAGTTGAGGCGCTTTGAGCTCTCTCGGCCACCGTAAGTTTCTGTCATAATGCAGCAGGTCATTTTTCCCAAACTCCTCTTTAGTGTTGAGGTTAGTGTTGAATTGTATCAGGGTAAAAGATATCACTTCTAGTTAACTAGGGATACAGAAATTAAAAAAAATAATAATTTAAAGCATTACAGGTGAAATATTGGCAAAATTGGTTGACAGAATCAGAGGCACAGAGGTATTGCCTATAAAATAAAATGAATGATCCCCATTACTGAGTTCAGAATTGTAGGCACAGGGACCAGTGTGATGTTTGGTGAATTATATAAAAAACTAGGGTCGGTTTGATCCTCAAACATATGAATATTAATTATAATATTAGTAGCCTATATGGAACTCACAGCAATAAAACGTTTTTTAATTCGTAGATAATCACAAATGAGATTTCAATAACATTTTGACCACATAACATTTGTCCCCGGTTTACATTAAAGAAATCTGGTCATCTTATTATACTTTCAACAAGTTCCTTGCTTCAAATGTGTTTGTAGCGCAGCTTCGCCCTGGAGGAGGTCACGTGACTTCACCGCTGCGGCGCGCGCGTGTTCTATTCGTGACGTCACAGACAGGAGCGCCACAGAATATGCAAATGAGTTGAGATGATTATAGCGATCGAAGCGGACAGAAACGCTTACAAACACACAGTCTATAGACTCAGTAACGTTAGTCAAATACAGACAACAAACGCAGTCTACAGATACAAACAAGAGGCAAGATGAAGAAAGCGAACATCATGAATTCAAACTCAGTAACGTTAGTGGAGATGAAGAGCAGTGAGAGAAATCCTGAACAACAAAACAACCCGACAGGTAACATTAATACACATCAAAACAACCCGACGGACAACATTAATACACATCAAAACAACCCGACGGACAACATTAATACACATCAAAACAACCCGACGGACAACATTAATACACATCAAAACAACCCGACGGACAACATTAATACACATCAAAACAACCCGACGGACAACATTAATACACATCAAAACAACCCGACGGACAACATTAATACACATCAAAACAACCCGACGGACAACATTAATACACATCAAAACAACCCGGACGACGGACAACATTAATACACATCAAAACAACCCGACGGACAACATTAATACACATCAAAACAACCCGACGGACAACATTAATACACATCAAAACAACCCGACGGACAACATTAATACACATCAAAACAACCCGACGGACAACATTAATACACATCAAAACAACCCGACGGACAGCATTAATACACATCAAAACAACCCGACGGACAACATTAATACACATCAAAACAACCCGACAGACAGCATTAATACACATCAAAACAACCCGACGGACAACATTAATACACATCAAAACAACCCGACGGACAGCATTAATACACATCAAAACAACCCGACGGACAACATTAATACACATCAAAACAACCCGACGGACAACATTAATACACATCAAAACAGAAATAATAGTAGGAGTCGATTACTGTATGACTTCTGTGTAAATCAGTCTCAGCACTGAGCCTCTTCCAGAAACATGAACTGTATTACTGAATGAAGTAAATATACACAATTACCTAAGTTACTTAAGAGCAGTGAGCGATTCTCTGCTTTTCTTTTGTTGTTTGATTAACATTATTAGCCTAATAGGCCACACAGAATGCATTATACTGACACACATCCAATGTTTTCTTAACTGTTTATGTTTATTTAAGAGGTAACTGACTGTTTTTACTTGGATACTCGTCAAGACAGCCATTGTGACATAATATTGTATGTATTTGCTCAAGATGCGTTAGTGAACTCAGTTTGGTAGTTACGATCTATCACAGCGCGCGAGGACCACACTGAGATCTCTCTCGTGTCATCTTGGAATTGAAAGCAAGGATTATAAACTTTATTGAGGAAGCAACACTGGCCTGATCGTTCAGATAGCTGATTATAGTTTTAGGGGGGCTGAGATGACAAATAGGGGGCTGAAGCCCACCTAAAAAGGGTCTAGAACCGCCCCTGAGTCTGAGAGAGGCGCTTTCTGTGTGGGCTCTGCGGGTGTCAGTCAGTGCCAGTAACCAATTGAGATCTTTTTCGTGGCTTATTGCGCTTAAAAACTAGTTTTAACATCAAGCACGTCCCGCATTTTCTCATTCATGCATATTCTTTTCGTAAAAACCGAAATGTGCCCAAATATCTTGCTTTAAAGAAGTTAGGTAGATTATCTGGATACAAAGTGCTTTCCAATAGTAGACGCAACTTTTGTTTATTAATATAGCCTATAACAAGAGTACTTTACTTACAACAAAACAGTACATTAATATGACAGACCTATTTTACTACAGTTATGCAGTATCGTCATAAAAAATTATTATATTACACAGCTGTAGTGTGTGGTGGCTCAATTATGTTAAGATGAAAAAGGAGTTAATTATCTGACTAATTACAGACTATTGTATCCAGCTACTGTTAGCATATGATCTATCTTTGCCATGATCTGCATCTGTATCTTCTTCTAGGCTTGTGTTAAAATATACCGTGAGCTTCGGGAAAAAAATGTGACAAATGTGACTGACTTTCCACTTTATCTTTGGCATTTTTTCTCTTTTGAGATCCGCTTTCATATTTGGGAGCGCCCGCACATGCATTCAAAGCAAAGCAATAACGCGTAATTTTAAAGGAACAGTAGACGCATTATAAAATGTGGTTACAGTATTTTCCAGCATCGCCGGGGCCCCCTCAGCCCGGGGCCCGTGCATTAATGCGGCCCCAGCAACTGAACTAGCAACATAAAGCAGCTCTACATCAAGTTAATCATTCAGCTGTAATCTGTGCCTATAATAAAGATGTTTCTAATCAATATATTCCTTGTTTGTAGAAAAACACACAAAAGGGAGGAAGGGCCGTGCTTGTTTCCGGACAGTGCGGAAGGCTGTAAAACATCACTTCCAAACCCTCAAAACCAAAGTGTGTCCTCATGTGCCTGACCGGGAGCCACCGCAGGAGAGTCCACAAACACCCAGACCAGAACCGACAGCAGACACAGATCCGCTCGAGTCCGAGCCAGTGTTGGATTACGCTCAAGCGACGCAGAGTAGAGCTGTAGCATCATCTGAGAGCAGCAGCGACGTGTTCGAGGACGCATTCGAGTGCTTTCCAGTGGAGCCGGAGAGCAGCAGAGCTCAAGCGTCGAGTAGAGCTGTTGTGTCCGCTGAGAACAATCCCAGCAGCAGCCCAACAGATGCACCTGAACAACAAAACAACCCGACAGATGCACCTGAACAACAAAACAACTCGACAGGTAACTGACAATGTCAATACAAATCAAAACTGACATATATACAGAAATAATAGTAGCAGACGATTACTGTATGACGTCTGTGTAGCTCATCATCAGCACTGTGCTTGTAATTTGTCGAGCCTCTTCCAGAAACATGAACTTCAGTGCCAAACCTGCTAATTATTCACATGAACAACATAAAGCAGCTCTACATCAAGTTAATCATTCAGCTGTAATCTGTGCCTATAATAAAGATGTTTCTAATCAATATATTCCTTGTTTGCAGAAAAACACACAAAAGGGAGGAAGGGCCGTGCTTGTTTCCGGACAGTGCGGAAGGCTGTAAAACATCACTTCCAAACCCTCAAAACCAAAGTGTGTCCTCGTGTGCCTGACCGGGAGCCACCGCAGGAGCGTCCACAAACACCCAGACCAGAACCGACAGCAGACACAGATCCGCTCGAGTCCGAGCCAGTGTTGGATTACGCTCAAGCGACGCAGAGTAGAGCTGTAGCATCATCTGAGAGCAGCAGCGACGTGTTCGAGGACGCATTCGAGTGCTTTCCAGTGGAGCCGGAGAGCAGCAGAGCTCAAGCGTCGAGTAGAGCTGTTGTGTCCGCTGAGAACAATCCCAGCAGCAGCCCAACAGATGCACCTGAACAACAAAACAACCCGACAGATGCACCTGAACAACAAAACAACCCGACAGATGCACCTGAACAACAAAACAACCCGACAGATGCGTCTGAACAACAAAACAACCCGACAGATGCGTCTGAACAACAAAACAACCCGACAGATGCACCTGAACAACAAAACAACCCAACAGATGCACCTGAACAACAAAACAACCCGACAGATGCACCTGAACAACAAAACAACCCGACAGATGCGTCTGAACAACAAAACAACCCGACAGATGCGTCTGAACAACAAAACAACCCGACAGGTAACTGACAATGTCAATACAAATCAAAACTGACATATATACAGAAATAATAGTAGCAGACGATTACTGTATGACGTCTGTGTAGCTCATCATCAGCACTGTGCTTGTAATTTGTCGAGCCTCTTCCAGAAACATGAACTTCAGTGCCAAACCTGCTAATTATTCACATGAACAACATAAAGCAGCTCTACATCAAGTTAATCATTCAGCTGTAATCTGTGCCTATAATAAAGATGTTTCTAATCAATATATTCTTTGTTTGCAGAAAAACACACAAAAGGGAGGAAGGGCCGTGCTTGTTTCCGGACAGTGCGGAAGGCTGTAAAACATCACTTCCAAACCCTCAAAACCAAAGTGTGTCCTCGTGTGCCTGACCGGGAGCCACTGCAGGAGCGTCCACAAACACCCAGACCAGAACCGACAGCAGACACAGATCCGCTCGAGTCCGAGCCAGTGTTGGATTACGCTCAAGCGACGCAGAGTAGAGCTGTAGCATCATCTGAGAGCAGCAGCGACGTGTTCGAGGACGCATTCGAGTGCTTTCCAGTGGAGCCGGAGAGCAGCAGAGCTCAAGCGTCGAGTAGAGCTGTTGTGTCCGCTGAGAACAATCCCAGCAGCAGCCCAACAGATGCACCTGAACAACAAAACAACCCGACAGATGCACCTGAACAACAAAACAACCCGACAGATGCGTCTGAACAACAAAACAACCCGACAGATGCACCTGAACAACAAAACAACCCGACAGATGCACCTGAACAACAAAACAACCCGACAGATGCACCTGAACAACAAAACAACCCGACAGATGCACCTGAACAACAAAACAACCCGACAGATGCACCTGAACAACAAAATAACCCGACAGGTAACTGACAATGTCAATACAAATCAAAACTGACATATATACAGAAATAATAGTAGCAGACGATTACTGTATGACGTCTGTGTAGCTCATCATCAGCACTGTGCTTGTAATTTGTCGAGCCTCTTCCAGAAACATGAACTTCAGTGCCAAACCTGCTAATTATTCACATGAACAACATAAAGCAGCTCTACATCAAGTTAATCATTCAGCTGTAATCTGTGCCTATAATAAAGATGTTTCTAATCAATATATTCCTTGTTTGCAGAAAAACACACAAAAGGGAGGATTGGCCGTGCTTGTTTCCGGACAGTGCGGAAGGCTGTAAAACATCACTTCCAAACCCTCAAAACCAAAGTGTGTCCTCGTGTGCCTGACCGGGAGCCACCACAGGAGCGTCCACAAACACCCAGACCAGAACCGACAGCAGACACAGATCCGCTTAATTACCCACTTTGTTGTGAGTCTCCAGCTATTTTCCCTCTGATTCATGTCAATTCTAGCCTGTTGTTTCTGGTTTTAGTTTTAGTCTCTACTCCAACTGGTTCCTCACCTGATCTGCACAGGTCTCATGCTCTATTGTTGTTGTGTGTTTTTCAGCTTACTTAATGCGTTATCATAGACTGAGACGGGAACTTGTATCAAGATACTTCTACTTTCCGTATGAAGCGAGACTGCAACATGGAGCAGAATACTTTCGCTCTCTTTATGAAGTGGGAGAAACACTGAGACTGGGAGACAATGAAGAAGTCTTTGTCCATGAAGGAATAAGAAGATTGGATGGCCAAAAAGTATGTTGCTCTTTCTGCATGATCAAACCCTTTGCTTCATGTTTCTTCTGTGAACTTTGAGTTCTGACAGTGTTTACAGTTTCGATCAACATGTTTAAAAAGTGTAAAGACTGTAGATGATCATGTACACTAACAAAAAGTGATCAGTTTACTTACGTTTGCAAATATTTTCTTCATTTTTAGGTGCTCATCAAATTTGCTATGAAACATTATTTTGCTGGAATGACATTGATATCGGTAAGTTGACAAGACTTTATTCTTCATGAAATTCTCTATTAAGAATTATTTTATTAAGTTCTGCATGTAATAGTATGAGGTATAACTGAATTAGACAATCAAGGCCTAAAATCATCAGTTATAAACAGGGCTCTCAAGTCATAGCAAAAGTTTGGAGTGAGATTACATCTGTTAGGGGAGGGGCCATACAAAGGGGAGGGGTCACTCAAATAGGGAAGAAGCCACTCAAATATTTGCAGCACCCAATTCTAAGTTTTTGCTAGCAGTTCAATTTGACCTATTGTTCATAATTGACCAGCACAAATAGAAATTATAACAACTGGTAAATCGGATAAAAGACAGACAATGTCATCCTAATCAAATGAATAGATTTAAGCATTTCAAAAATACAAATGTATCAAAAATAAAAATAAATTTTGCCCCAAACGAGTCAACTGAACAGCAGTAGTCATTGTACATACTGTACACATAAAATAGGATTGCAGAACTTGACCTGAGCATGTATGTCAAGCTGTGCCTGTGCCTCATCTGATAATTGTATATACTGTATAGCGGGACAATTTATCCCTTACTTCTCCGCATGAGAAATACAAGGTGTGGCGTGAGAGCGTGTGAACTGGTTGAAATGTGTGTGTCTCATGGTGAATGCGTGAGACTTGAGAGCCCTGGTTATAAAGTACATGTAAAGTTCATCTCTTTAGTTAGGAGTTTTGAGATTAGTCGGGAGTCAGCTAACCTTTTGTCAATCTGTTTTCTTTAGGATGAGTTATTCAAACCCTGGAATCACGAGGCAATTGTAATGTTGACGCTGCAAAGTCCTCCGTCCTGTGACCATGTCATACGATTATATGACTGGTTTATCATGGAGGAACAAGATGTCTTGGTCATAGAAAATCTCCATCCGTGTGTGACTCTGTCTGAGTTCATCAGACAAAACAGACGTCACCTGAATGAAGAAACAGCCAGACGCATCCTTCAGCAGCTCACAGTCGCACTGAAGCATTGTTTGGATCGTGGCGTTGGTCCTGTCACAGATTTGAGAAGAGTTCTCATCAACACAGACACCCTGCAGCTGAAGATAATGGACTTTAGATATGCAAACTTCGTCCCAAAAGCAAGTGAGTTGGCTTTTTGAACACAGATCCTATTTGTTGTAGTTCACTGATGATGTTTTACTAAACACTGGAAATATATTGTTTACAGAATATGACTCCAGCCGCAGAGCGAAATTTGTAGTAACAGCAGTTGAAGGATTATACAAAGTGATGAAAGAGCTCATCGATGGATTTTCACTTTGGGAAAAAGCATTTCTGTCCAAAGGTGAGATCAGTAACAAGAACGAAATGGAAATGCTTCATTCATTCATTCATGAAATAACATTATTATTGCTTGAAAAACATATAAAGCTCTGACACGAGTGCCAGTAAATGATTATAGTCAAAATGAGCAATGTTCATGGGCATCCAGAGAAAGTAACAGCAACAGAAGCATTGTATTTCATGATCACATTACCTTACATCAACTATAGACCTCAAAATGTGTTTATGAGAGTCAAGGCAAATATGACTAATCAGCTCTCTTCTGAACACTTTCACAGATTGCAGGGATCTTCTTCAGAAACTTGGGCACGGAGGGCCATCAATGATCGAGACTTTAGAGGATATTATAGATCATGCCTGGTTTAGAGGCGCCTTCACAGCGAATGAAGGAGAAGGAAGCTGAAAAAAGTGTTCTTTTGATCGATTCAGAAAGCTGGAAGTCGTGGCCTAATGGTTAGAGACTCGGACTCGTAACCCAAGGGTTGTGAGTTCCAGTCTCAGGTCCGGCAGGAATTGTAGGTGGAGGGAGTGACTATCCAGCGCTCTCAATACCACAACTGAGGAGAGACCCTTGAGCAAGGCACCGAACCCCCAACTGCTCCCCGGGCGCCGCAGCATGAATGGCTGCCCGCTGCTCCGGGTGTGTGTGTGTGTTCACTGCTGTGTGTGTGCACTTTAGATGGGATAAATGCAGAGCACTAATTCCAAGTATGGGTTACCATACTTGGCCACACGTCACTTCACTTTTTCTAATCAATATATTCCTTGTTTGCAGAAAAACACACAAAAGGGAGGAAGGGCCGTGCTTGTTTCCGGACAGTGCGGAAGGCTGTAAAACATCACTTCCAAACCCTCAAAACCAAAGTGTGTCCTCGTGTGCCTGACCGGGAGCCACCGCAGGAGCGTCCACAAACACCCAGACCAGAACCGACAGCAGACACAGATCCGCTTAATTACCCACTTTGTTGTGAGTCTCCAGTTATTTTCCCTCTGATTCATGTCAATTCTAGCCTGTTGTTTCTGGTTTTAGTTTTAGTCTCTACTCCAACTGGTTCCTCACCTGATCTGCACAGGTCTCATGCTCTATTGTTGTTGTGTGTTTTTCAGCTTACTTAATGCGTTATCATAGACTGAGACGGGAACTTGTATCAAGATACTTCTACTTTCCGTATGAAGCGAGACTGCAACATGGAGCAGAATACTTTCGCTCTCTTTATGAAGTGGGAGAAACACTGAGACTGGGAGACAATGAAGAAGTCTTTGTCCATGAAGGAATAAGAAGATTGGATGGCCAAAAAGTATGTTGCTCTTTCTGCATGATCAAACCCTTTGCTTCATGTTTCTTCTGTGAACTTTGAGTTCTGACAGTGTTTACAGTTTCGATCAACATGTTTAAAAAGTGTAAAGACTGTAGATGATCATGTACACTAACAAAAAGTGATCAGTTTACTTACGTTTGCAAATATTTTCTTCATTTTTAGGTGCTCATCAAATTTGCTATGAAACATTATTTTGCTGGAATGACATTGATATCGGTAAGTTGACAAGACTTTATTCTTCATGAAATTCTCTATGAATTGTTTTATTCAATTTTGTATGTAATAGTATGAGGTATAACTGAATTAGACAATCAAGGCCTAGAATCATCAGTTATAACGTACATGTGAAGTTCATCTCTTTAGTTAGGAGATTTGAGATTAGTCTGGAGTCAGCTAACCTTTTGTCAATCTGTTTTCTTTAGGAAAGTTTTTGCGATGCTCGGTGTAAAGAGGCAATTATAATGTTGACGCTTCAAAGGCCTCCATCCTGTGAACATGTCATAAGATTATATGACTGGTTTACCATGATGAAACGAGACATCTTGGTCATAGAAAATCTCCATCCGTGTGTGACTCTGTCTGAGTTCATCAGACAAAACAGACGTCACCTGAATGAAGAAACAGCCAGACGCATCCTTCAGCAGCTCACAGTCGCACTGAAGCATTGTTTGGATCGTGGCGTTGGTCCTGTCACAGATTTGAGAAGAGTTCTCATCAACACAGACACCCTGCAGCTGAAGATAATGGACTTTAGATATGGACTGTTTGTCGCTGCATCACGTGAGTTGGCTTTTTGAACACAGTTCACCGAGGATCATATTATTATTATTATTATGACGTTTTACTAAACACTGGAAATGTATTTTTTATTTATTTATTACATTTTTTTTTTACAGAAGAGGACCTAAAGTTTTTGGACCCAATGGTCAGAGTGGCCAGTGTACTGAAAACGGCTAGATTCTTATGCACAGCACTAGAGGAGCTCATCGATGCATTTCCGCCTTGGGAACAAGAACACCTGTCCAGAGGTGAGACCAATAACAAGAACGAAATGGAAATAACATTATTATTGCTTGAAAAACATATAAAGCTCTGACACGAGTGCCAGTAAATGATTATAGTCAAAATGAGCAATGTTCATGGGCATCCAGAGAAAGTAACAGCAACAGAAGCATTGTATTTCATGATCACATTACCTTACATCAACTATAGACCTCAAAATGTGTTTATGAGAGTCAAGGCAAATATGACTAATCAGCTCTCTTCTGAACACTTTCACAGATTGCAGGGATCTTCTTCAGAAACTTGGGCACGGAGGGCCATCAATGATCGAGACTTTAGAGGACATCTTAGATCATGCCTGGTTTAGAGACACAGCGAATGAAGGAGAAGAAAACTGAAAAAAGCATCAGAAAAAGAGATGTTCTTTCAATCATTTCTGGCCTTTTAAATCAGAAAGAGCTGTTTTCGGTTCTAAACAGAAGCTTACTGTCATGCTCTCATTGTTTGACAGCTCTGAGCTCCTTTAACCAGGGACCGTCTCTCTTTCAGGACTGCAGCTGAGCCTCGGGTGAGATGTTAGGACCCCAGCACTTCTCCGCTCTCCTCATCCAGAGCCAGAAGCTGCTCTGTTCAGCCTCTTCTGCAGCTCTTTCAGCTCTGGGCTTACAACTGTGCCTTTATTACAGTGATCCACAAATGAATGTGAAGAGATTCACAAACAGCTCTGCCAGGCATTCGTTTGCCGATCGCTTCTTGTGCATTTGTGCATCGCAGCACGCATTTGTGGATTTCGAAACATTTCTGGCGTCAAGACATGCGCACAAATCCACAAACAGGTGGACTCCACCCGCCGTCTGCTGCCGGCCAATCATAGCATGCTCTCACTACAACCAATCACGCTTTGCTTATTTATCTACACTGGCTCAGATAGGAATTATAAGGTCCATAAGACGTGGTACGGTACAAGATATTTAACATTTAGATTTCATTAGACTGTGAGATTGTGTATCAAGCCAAGCCACAGTATTATGTTTTAATCACCTTTGAAAATGTTAGAGGAAGAGAAATAGCACTTTACAGATCTTTATGGGAACACTGGATAGAAACGTTATGAAAGCGTCACATAATTTGAGTTAGAACAGACTAATAAATAACTCGATTCATTTAACAGATGAAATTACTGTCACACAACAGCGAACAGCATTTCCCAGTTCTTCAGTCAAGCAGATTTAATGATGGATCTAACAATTAAGCATTATAAATATTTTAACCATTATTTATTACAAAATCATTATTACAAATCCACTCACAAAACCGCAGTAGAGCTGCAGAGGTTCTGAGGCTTGCAGTTATTGCACTGATATTTGGTATTACACATGATATTTGTGTAAGTAGAACAGGTGATCTGTTTAGTCCAGTGTAGAGCGTTTTACTGATTATAATGCGTTCTGTTTGATTCTGTCAGCTGTAGAGAGGCTGTTATCGCTCGGGATCTGTGAATCATTATGATTTATATATAATCCTGAGTTTATCCTGATTCACTGCTCCCAATGGAAATATAAAGAAGGTTTACCCACACAAACAGCCCTTAACCCCTTAACCGCAGCCCCCTTTCTGAGCATGCTGTAATTCAGGAACGCTTTGGAATACAGACCTTATGCTGGTCTCTTTATAAATCAGCAGGTTATTGCTGAAGTGAAAGCATTTCAAAAAAGCAAGTTTGTTTACTGTAATGAAAATGTACTGTGCTAAGAAGTTTTTATTTTATTTAAAATAAATATTGTTTAAAATATTTTAGAATATAAAATTGCTATAAAAGTAATATGTATAAATAAGTTGTTTTCCCTTAAATTATATATATATACTGTATATATAAAAGAAAAAATTCTGAGGTCCCTGTGAGATTTTATTTAGGGCGTTATACCAAAAATACTGTGACACCTAAACTCCAGTGACATCTTTTGATGCATTTTCCTGTCAAAAATGTATACATTTCTGTTGCAATATTGCGTCTATCACAAAACAACCACAATAACCATGATAACACATTGTCTGATTTCAAAATGGTTTTCACTGTTGGATTTTGAGTTTTTAGGCTTTCGAATGAAATCTAATTTACAATGATTACTAAAATAAGTGACAGGGAACAAAGGCACCTGTGGGACAGTGAGAGTTTAGCGGAACAAAGAGCACAAAGAATGTCGTTCCCTTCAGGAGAGCAAAATGAATCTGTTCCCATCCTGACTGTAAAGCAGAATGTGATGATTGTAGCGAGAACATAGTGAGCTGGACATTTTAATGCAAACTTCGTGACACAAATTTAAAGCATGTTGAGATTGATTAGATGGGGAATAGTAAAGGTATGCATACAGACGCCAAAATGAAGCAGTAACGCCTAAATCTACACAAGTTCACTTCACTAGACACTAAACACTAAATATACGTTTCATCGAAACACGTAACGTCATCAAGCACAGACAACTCTTTAATCGCACATATTTACAGGAGTTTAGTGTGTGACACTATACTTCTGCAGACAAATTACATAAATATATCCATGTGTATTTATATTGAGGATATATACACTTGTTAATATAAACTGTCATAGTTGAAAGATTAAGACTGAGTGATAAATGTAATTTGATAATACAGTAATATTGTACTGTAATAATATTAGATGTTTTTTGCTCACTTTATACTGCATATAAGCCACACCCGAGACTCAAAGCCTCCTCCCACAGCATTTATTTTAGTCAAACTTGCAGAACTAGTGATGAAATATTTTATTTCAGTTAGTTTTTTCATTTTTATTTTATGTCAGTTTATGAAAATGATTTTGATCGGTTGTTTACGTCTTCGTTTCAGTTTTTGTTGACCTGTCTGTGGATTTGTGCGCTCGTCTTGACGCTGGAAATGTTTGGAAATCCACAGATGTGTGCTGCGATTCACAAACGCACAGAAAGCGTAACATAATTGAATGCCAGGCAGAGTTGTGTTTGTGACATTTTTTTATTTTCTTTCTTTGTGGATCATATGTGTTTATCTGGAGCAAAGGAGCGATTATAAGCCCACGTTGAGGTCCTGATGAAGATCCTCCAGCCTCCTCGCACTCAGCAGCATGAAGTGAACTGGAGAAGGAGAACGGTCCAGACAGCACCGGAGCACATCACTAGGACACAGACTTGAGCTCCACATGTTCTTATCAGAGAGCCGTCTGATGGACTGCAGATCAGTGTATCATCAGACACGATGCAGCGAAGCACAGAGTAGCAGAGAAGCTTTATAAAACTAAACTTACAGTATGCAAACGTTATTTCAGATGCAGTAAGTTAAATAATTATGACAAATGCAGATGACGACAGAGACATGAATGAAGTCTTGGGATCTGTAACTAATGTCCTGATGTTCAGTCTGTCAGCAGCTGAGAAAATTCAAACACAAAGATGAAATTCTTTTGTATTAAATACAGCATCTTAACACAAGTGTGCTGATGTTATTGTAATGCTGGAAGTGCTAAATGTGTGAATTCATTTTCTCACTCATTATCTGTCAGGAAAACGTGGATAAAATTTGTTTTCCATTAATGTAACGTACGGAGTATCATACATCAGGTATTCTTTTGAACATTAAAACAAGCACGTGTTATTAATAAATATAAATCAACACCACACGCATTCTCAGTTTTAGCACAAGTGCTGCTGTGCAGCCATTTTCAAATAAAGAATTTATTTTTATTAAAAAAAAGAGTTTGAACAAAAGTGTTTATAAAATTAAAAATAAATGTTTAAGTTGTAAACAATATTAAAAATAAACAAAACTGGCAGCTCCTCTTTGGGGTAATCTCCAATGTGAAACCGAGGGTCTGCTTCAGACCCTGACAGACGAGGTGAGGGTCGAGTTACAGATCAGAGGATCTGAGATGTTATTCTGTTTACTTTTATTCAGAGTGAACGAAGACATCTTAAAACATTTATTATTATTATTAAAGTATCATCTTAAGAGTGTAAATAAGATCTTTCAAACTTAAAAAATTGTTTAGACGAGATCTTAAAGGTTATAAATAAAATATTTTACTAATCTGTTTGCAAATTTAACCTTAATTATGATTTTTATTCAACAGGACCTGTTCAAATTTTAGTTTATCATTTTAAAATAAAATTGCACTTAGTTTATTTTATTTCAAAGCTTAAAAGTCTAAATAAAGAGTTTCCGTATCTTAGACTATTACTAGGGTGAGCCTGTGATCTAGTTCGGCACTTATATAGTTGTAAATCAGACTTTTCTGAACCGACCTTTATCAGCGTGATAAATATCATATGCCTATACTATCAATATACTATTGGTTATCTACTGAAAAATATATGTAGAAATATACAAAATGTGATGTATCCGTTTTGAAGAGAGATTTTATGACTTTTGCAGGCACCAACCCTTTCCCCCATAAAGCTCATTTAAAATGTTTGTTTAAGTCAACTACAGACATCACCACGACGCGCAATATTTGGAGTTGTAATGTAAACTACTCTTGAATGAATCAGCACATGTGAGGAACACCTTATGCGGAGCAATGGGTTCCCTTGAGAATATTTAATTACGCTTTAAAAGCACAGAACAAGCTAAATGAATGTCCGACGGTATGAAAATACCTACGTTGTTAAAATCTATATACAATATATATTAAACATATGCTTTGTTGTTAAGACTGCTTATTAATAGTGGAAATACTGTTGTTAATACAGGCACATGGCTTCTCCTACCATTGCTATGCCGATGACACAGAGCTCTATCTCTCTTTTCAACCAGATGATCCAACGGTAGCTGCACGGATCTCAGGCTGCCTGGCGGACATCTCGGCATGGATGAAAGAACATCACCTACAGCTCAACCTGGCAAAGACTGAGCTTCTTGTCGTCCCTGCCACTCCGACCCTACAGCATGACTTCTCGATTCAATTAGGCACATCAATAATTACCCCATCAACTTCGGTCAGAAATCTTGGTGTAATCTTTGATGACCAGCTGACCTTCAAAGAGCACATTGCAAAGACTGCTCGATCTTGCAGGTTTGCGCTACACAACATCAGAAAAATCAGGCCCTTCCTGACAGAGCATGCTGCACAACTTCTTGTCCAGGCCCTTGTCGTTTCTAGGCTGGACTACTGCAATGCTCTTCTGGCTGGTCTTCCATCAAACACAATCAAACCTCTACAAATGATTCAGAATGCAGCGGCACGACTGGTCTTCAATGAGCCCAAAAGAACCCATGTTACACCTCTCTTCATCTCATTGCACTGGCTACCAGTGGCAGCTCGCATCAAGTTCAAGACACTGATGCTTGCATACAGAACGACCACAGGCTCAGCACTACTTCCACTCACTATTACGAATCTACATCCCCTCCAGAAGTCTGAGATCTGCTAGTGAGCGACGCCTTGTGGTACCATCACAGAGAGGCTCAAAATCACTCTCCAGAACATTCTCGTTCACCATTCCTGGATGGTGGAATAATCTTCCCACCCCTATCCGGAATGCTGGATCCCTGTCAGTCTTCAAGCAACAACTGAAAACTCATCTCTTTCGGCACTACTTGACTTCATCCTAAACTTGTTCTTAAAAAAAAAAACAACACCTTTCCCTTTATCTTTCTCTCCTTCCCTTGCTAGCTTGTACTTATTTGAACAATGACTGAGACTTGGTGTTACGAGCACTTCCTCTGTCTGATTGCCTCTTCAAGATGAATTGCTTTATGTACTCCCCAATTGTAAGTCGCTTTGGATAAAAGCGTCTGCCAAATGACTAAATGTAAATGTAAAGTTTTAACGGTTCACAAGACTCATAAATCTATATCATTTTCATTTATTACTTTTCTTATTTTTACAAAGATTCAATTCCTAGTAAATATAAGGCCACACATGATATTACAAAAGAAATCAGGTTGACAAATGTTATGGGCAAATGTAAATGTCAGGTTATGTTGGGGCATGTTCTTTCTACCTCATCTGTATGTGCAGTGCCCCCAGAACATTTTAATAGGGGTGGCCAGATGAGGCCACAGCAAATCTTGGGGTCCCATACGGAAAGGTAATATATTCACATATATGTGAAGCACTGTTAAATATGTTGAAATATATGTTTTAAATATATTTAAGAAATACATATATAATGCACGTTGCATGCCTGCGTGTGTGTGTGTGTGTTTGTGTGTTAGGCTATTTGTGAAATTATATTCATGCCTCATATGAATTTTTAATCAATGTGTTTTTGCAATGCAGCAATACATTTTGTTTCTACACTGTTTACCATTTTTAAAGCTACATTATATTGTATTATATATTCTGTATTCTTATTCAATTTAGGCTTACTATCCACTTAATGTTATCAAGTTTCAAGACAATTTTTAATTTTATCTAGGCTACTATTATGTAAACACTGCCTAACTTTCAAGTGATTGAATGAGTGTGTGTGTGTGTGTGTGTGTGTGTGTGTGTGTGTGAGGGTGTGAATGTGTGTGTGTGTGTGTGTGAGGGTGTGAATGTGTGTGTGTGTGTGTGTGTGTGAGGGTGTGACTGAGTGTGTGTGTGTGAGTGTGAATGAGTGTGTGACTGAGTGTGTGTGTGAGGGTGTGACTGAGTGTGTGTGTGTGAGTGTGAATGAGTGTGTGACTGTGTGTGTGTGTGAGGGTGTGACTGTGTGACTGAGTGTGTGTGTGTGTGTGAGTGTGAATGAGTGTGTGACTGAGTGTGTGTGTGTTTCGAGGCGCATTTAAACTGGAGTGGAGGGAGTTACCATGGAAACGGGGCAGCAGCTCAGCTGACAAGTAGCAAAAAACTCGGTCTCTCACTGTTGTTTTTACTGCTTTCAGGTAGGTTTAGTCCCTAAAATTACACAAATAAAACATACAACTGTTCCTGACACTTTCTTACATGCAAGTGACACGCTTCTGTTGAATATTTACTTTACAGAAATGCTTCAGCGTCATCGGGAAATAGTCCGTTAGCATCACAACCGTGAGCTAACTACAGAGGCTAACTATAAGAGGTAAGCAAGCTAAAGATTTGAGCTGTTATTTATGGAAGTTTGGGTTAATCATGTACAATATTATGTGTAGATGAGTGATTTTTATAGCTTTGTAAATGTTTTGCTGGCAATTTGCTAATGCATGAATTGAAATAAGCTTATTAATTTAACTTATTAAAGTATGCACTGTACTGTTAATCCACTTACATGAACTAAAATAGGCGGAAACTATTGATAAGAATTGTACCTGATTTCAGGAGCTGCTGACAGAGATATAGGAAACACAGGGGATCTGAGAAGCTTATTAAATATCTTCATATGCATTTTTCACAATATATTTCACCATGCATCTTATCATCATACATCTTTATTTTTTTTGTATGTTCTGTACATTATTCTCTTTTCTGTATTTCACCTCTGCTGTAGTTTATTTCTAATAAACCTGACATTCAGTGTTGCCAGATCCAGTTGATGATTTCCAGCCCAAAAGCTCACCAAAACCCGCCCACTTCAACAAAAACCAGCCCAAATTTTTAACTGCCAAAATGATGAGAGAATTTAATTGCCATGTCAATCAAGGTTGATAAGGACCATTTTTTATCTCCTTAAAATAAAATAATGATGACAAAATAAAATAAAGATAAATCAATTTCACAGGAACATGGAGGGCAAATGCGTTAAAAGCGGCAATCAAGAAATTAAGTGATGACTTTAACCCTGAAAAAATGCAGCATTTTCAATGTCTACAGTAAGAATAAGCTCATTTTTGTGCAAAAAGTGCACAATAACGTGATCAGAAAGCAATGTAATTAGCTGGCATTTATTCTCGTTCATGCACACACCCCCGACAGCCAAACAATATTCGTACATACTGTATATGATAATCTGACAGCAAAAATAAAATAATAATAATAACAATTAGCAACAATAATGCGCTTACCTTTGTCTTTTGCTTTATCTTCAGGCAGAACTACAGCACGTATTTCACGAAGTACACATTTTAGAACATAATGCAGAAGTTTGCAGTCAAAACTGTTCAAGTCCAGCAGCGGTCAATGCCAAGTATACCAGAGTAGAGTCTGGACGGATTAAAAGATGTTCTGATGCAGAACAGCATCGCCATATTCAGTTTTGATTTTTAATAAATCAACTGTTCTCTCATTTCAGTTACAGTTATATTTAGAAATCTTCTTTTCATCTCTCATCACGTGTAATCCACGTTGTGAGATTTGAGTCACTAGACTCTTTCTCGTGTAACTTATATTTAGGCCACTTTGCCATCGCAATCACTTAAAATGAATGAATGAATGAATATATAGCTGCACATTTAAATCTTGCCCTTTATTGCGCCAAAACCCCGTCACTCACGAGTCATCACATCTCATAAAAGATGGTAAATTCACTGACAGGTCTCGGTTAACCTGAACCAATAAGGGTTGCGTTAAGGAAAAATGAGTTGATGACTGCACTACACATTATTTTACTGTGATACTTTGAGGTCGAACATATTAAAATAACATGACTAAAGATAAATGCGAAGATAAAAAGCAGCTGATTGGGCGGCTTTTAATTTTTTAAAAGCAGCCCAAATTTTGTCTACCCGCCCAATGAGTTATTCTCCGGTCCAAACCGATCAAAAGAAGCCCAATTGGGCGGCAACCCGCCCAATCTGGCAACACTGCATACATTGTATACTACATATTGTTGGCTCTGTGACAGATTGTTTATGTTCCTATTGTGGCGGGAGGAGCAAACGACAGACACAGTGGGCGTGGCATCAGGCCTCGGAGAGGCTTTTATTGAACAGAAATAATAAAATAAAGTGTCCAAAGGGGATGAAGTGTCCAAAATAAACAGGGGATCTGGTGTCCTCGTCGTGCTGCGCGGGTTGTGAAGGAGGGGCAGGAAGGGAAGGAAGGGTCCAGGTAAGGGGCGGAGTCCGGCGGCCACACAGGCTCCCCTCTCGGGTCCGGAGCGCGAGGGCGGCTGCTTCTCCTAGCGGCTTCATCCTCCTTCGGCCCACGGCATCCTGGCACTTGCTCCCTCAACGCTCCCTTCCTGGACCCACGAGGACACCAGCGTGCATGCACGGGGAAGAGACCAGTCTCCAGAGGAGAGGCGCAACCGGCATATAACAGCGGCGGTGATGAGGCTCCATTCACTTCAGGTGTGCCTCATCACACGCCGCCAGACCTGGCTGTTTCAGCGCCCCTCCTCTCTCACACACCCACTCCCGTCGGGAGCCTGGTGAAGGGCGGCGATTAAGGGACGGGGAGATGCTGATGATTAGGGGGAGGCAGCCGACTCGTCACACTATATTCTTCCATGCTGATGCAGCGGAGTTGGAGGGGACCTCTTGTCGAAGAACATCTCCAAGGCACTATGAACCATCTGACTAGTAAGTAAAACCTCAAACATTCAAAAGTTTATCAGAAAATAAAAAAAAATATATCAAATAAATATCAAATATTTTTTGAGTCCTGTATGTCTTACAGGACCTGTTTAACACCGTATTGAGGACACTGCAACCTACAGAGGGGTTAGGGATGCAACGATTATAGATTGTGTTGGTACGATTAGTGTCTGAGGAATAATCACGGTTTTACGATTATGACGATTAGTATGCATTTATTCATTTCCCAACATTACTAATGAATAAAATCACATGAACACTCTTTAGATGTTAAAGTCTTATTTATTGCTGGCTTTTGAAACAGAAATAACACAGTAACCAACAATACAGCACAAAATAATAATAAACAAAAGTCCATCTCTCCCATTAGAATTAAAAAATGTGACCGCTGCTCCGTAAACATCCGTGAATTTCTCTTTTGAAAATAAGAAATGGAAATAGATCACAAAAGAATTGAATGTTTTCAGTTTGTACATTCTTTACATTTCTTTTGGACCTGGGGTAGAGAATTTGGAAACATGGTGAAAAAAAAATCTTTTTACTTATGAATAATACTAAAATAGGGATAGTAAATAAAGTTAATGAAGTATATTAGATATAATGAAAACTAATATATATACAGTATATATATTTTTTTTGCTTCCCCCAAAGCACCTAAAAGCCATTTCACTCCAACAGGGTAAACGCACTGACCAAACAAAACAAAATAAGCATTTTTGAAAAGAAAATAGTTTTTGTGGCAGTGTGAAGTGACCATAATGCTGTATGTTAGGTGTGAGATTCATTAAACCTGGTTTGCTATAATACATCTATTCAGAAGTGCATCAGTGTGAATCATAATTCCCCCCACATTCGCTGTATATCCATAAAGTGATATATTTGTCATAGTATTCTTTCATTGGTTAACTAACTCATTAAGACTGTCTCTTGCTCCCACCTACTGGCATGACAATGTAACCTGCAATGTTTTTTTTTTATTGCATGATTTCAAATTAATTATTGGAAGTGGGTTGGTTAAGGGTCTGATTAGCTGATGTATTACAATGCTTGGTTCAGGTTCAATAGAGGAGCATGCCATTAGTTGAGAAATTGTGCATAGTTAATGATGGCTCTTAAATATTTAAATACAGTGTGTTGAATGCCTACTAAGACTTGCATAATATTTTGATCCTGGATGCTTACAGAAGGGTAATCTTTAATTTATGTGCCAGAAACATCACGAGCATTCATAGGTTCATGCTGAACTGGTGTTGATAAATGTAGTCTTTATATTAATGTCAATTTATATTGTCACTGTTTTTAAGTTACTGTCACAACACACGTAGGGAGCCAAGAACGAGGAGGAGAGGAGCTTCTTCAAAACCTAGATTTTTATTACCAAAACTCAGGGATCGCTGGAGACATGGAAGTACACATGGAGACGATCAGACCAGACACAGAGGCTTAAGAAGAGAGAAGTAAACTAGATCATTAATAACACAGGGCTGGGGACTAATAAACTAATGAAGGCATGAAACGAGGACAGGAACAGGAAGACCAAATATGGGCACGAGAGGAGGGGAAACACAAGACACAGAGAGACGAAGTCTGACAGTTACATTGTCTGGAGAGTTTTCCAGTGCCCAAATTTTGTTTGTATTCTATTTATTATGAAGGGGAAAAAATAAATTTATTTGCATAAAGTTTGAGTTAAAGAGAATATATTCTATGAAACATGTTTAAGTTTATTTAATTTAATGTTTTAAAATATATTTGCATTTATAGAAATCTAATATATTTACACGTACAGAAATGTAATATGTTAACAAATATTAGAAATTAATATATGGACATGTATTGCAAATTAATATATTTACATAGCCTGATGTCTAAATGTATTTACATATAAAGGAAATAAATATATGTAAATATTTCCGATAAACATATTTAATATATGTGAATAATATAAAAAAGCGGCCAAAATCAAATATTTTTAATATATATTTCAAAATATATTTACATATATTGTATAAAATATATTTTTATGTACAGAAATGTAATATGTTAACAAATATTAGAAATGTAATATATGGACATATATTGCAAATTAATATATTTACATATTCTGATTTCTAAATGTATTTACATATAAAGGAAATAAATATATGTAAATATTTCCAATAAACATATTTAATATATGTGAATAATATTAAAAAGCGGCCAAAATCAAATATTTAAATGTATTTTTTATATATATTTCAAAATATATTTACATATATTGTATAAAATATATTTTCTTCTATTTGAATTTAAGATATTTAAATATATCAAAATATATTTATTAAAAATATATTTCAATCTATGTGACTTCTGTATGGGGTGGCACAGCAAAATAATGAAATAAAATGATTAAAAGTACCAATTAATGTGGGTTATATGTATTCGAGACTGTCCTCCGAAAAACAAGCAGCGTATTACGACCAATTATTACGTTTTGCCCTATAGCTGTAATGAGGGGTCAGTGACGTTGCGATCCATTTGCAGCTTTTATTAAACAAAGACGAGGTCAGACAGGCAAAGTTCATACAGCAGTATCAAGATCAACGTAGGCAAGGCAGGTTCATAAACAGTATCAAAGCAATAGGTCGGGGCAGGCGGCAGACAGAGAGAATATCCAAGAGGCAGGCGGGGTCAATAAGGCAGGCAGCAAACGATCAGAGGAGAATAAACAGTCCAGGTAATACACGGGTAATCACTCACAGGAAAACGCTCGGAAATGTCAGCAGTAGCAAAACAAGACTTCGCAACGAGGGTAAGGAAAGCACTGGTTAAATAGTCTGTGGTGATGACTGACACCTGTGCAGGTGATCAGTCTCAGGCACGGGGTCATGGGAAATGGAGTCCGAAAGAACCGGTTAGTACTCCGGTGATGGCTCCCTCTGGTGGCGATCGGAGGGAGCCACAGAGGCCAGATTTGTGACAGAGCCCCCCTCCTGTGAGCGGCTTCTGACGCGAGGAGGCAAACAACGCCGGGGTCTTCCACGTGGTCTCGGGGCTGGCTTTTCCGGATGGTTCCTATGAAATTCTGTGGTGAGAGAGGGATCCAGAATGTCCTCTGAACTGACCCAGGACCGCTCCTCCGGGCCGTACCCCTCCCAATCCACTAGGTATTGAATTACCCTGCCCCGGCCACGGGAGTCTAGAATCTCCTTAACTCTGTATACCTCCTCGCCGTCTATGATGATGGGAGGGGCTCCCTGGTCACCGGCCTCCTCCTGGTCCTCCGCTCCTCTCGAACCACCAGCGGGCTTAAGCAGAGAAACATGAAAGGTGGGTGAGATACGATAATTGGAAGGCAAAGCCAAACGAAATGAAACGGGAGTTATTTGTCTAAGGATTTTGAAGGGACCCACGTACCTGGGACTGAGTTTCTTGCAAGGAAGCCGTAGACGAAGATCCCGGGTAGATAGCCAGACCCACTGACCGGGTTGGTAGTTGGGATTTGCCCGCCGTCTACGATCAGCCTGTTCCCTAGTTCGTCGAACGGCCCGTTGAAGGTGTACATGAGCCTCATTCCAAGTTTCCTCGCTCCGCTGGAGCCATGCATCGACAGCAGGTAACTCTGAGGGTTCCCCGGACCATGGGAATAAGGGAGGTTGGAAACCCAGCACACATTTGAAAGGGGTGAGGCCTGTGGCCGGCTTGCAAAGGGAGTTCTGGGCATACTCGGCCCATAAGAGGAAGCGACTCCAGTCGGCCTGATTGCGATGACAGTATGAGCGAAGGAAACGGGTGAGTTCTTGATTTAAGCGTTCCACTTGACCATTGGACTGAGGATGGTAACCGGAGGTGAGGCTGACATTGATGTTGAGCTTTTGACAGAAGGCAGACCAGACTCGGGAGGTGAATTGAGGTCCTCGATCGGAGACTATATCCTCGGGGAGGCCATAGAATCTGAATACGTAGTTGCATAAGGCCTCGGCTGTTTCGAGGGCAGTGGGTAGCTTCGACAGAGGTATAAAGCGACATGCTTTGGAGAAACGATCAACCACTGTGAGGATGGTGGTAAGACCCCCTGATAGCGGTAAATCCGTGACAAAGTCTATGGCTATGTGAGACCAGGGGCGTTGTGGAATGGGTAGAGGTTGTAAGAGGCCGGCAGGTAGTTGGTGAGAAGGCTTGGATACATTACAGGTGGAACATCTTCGAATGTGGGTGATCGTATCGGCCTGCAATGTGGGCCACCAGAAGCGATTGGTGAGCAACTGAACAGTGGCAGCGATACCTGGATGACCTGAACTGAGGGTAGAGTGTACCAGTTGAATAACTCTCTCACGCAGAGCCAATGGTACATACGTGCGATTGGGTGGTGTTTCGGCCGGTGGAGGTTCGGTGGCCTGAGCTTCCGTGATCTCTGTCATGATGTCCCATTGGATGGGGGCTAGAATTATGGTAGGAGAGATGATGGACTCGTGGGTGAGTGGTACTATGGATGTTTCATGTAGCCTGGACAGAGCGTCGGCCTTCGTGTTCTGCGTGCCTGGGCGATATGTAACAGAAAAATCAAAATGGGTGAAAAACAAAGCCCATCTTGCCTGCCTGTGGTTGAGTCTCTTGGCGGACCTCAGATATTCCAGGTTGCGATGATCGGTCAACGCTGTGAACGGATGTTTGGCTCCCTCAAGCCAATGACGCCACTCCTCAAAAGCTGCCTTCATAGCAAGTAGTTCTCGATTGCCCACATCATAATTCTGTTCCGTGGGGGTGAGTTTACGTGAGTGTAAGGCACAAGGGTACAATTTGGGAGGATTACCGTGTCGTTGTGAGAGAATTGCACCAATACCAGTACTAGAAGCATCCACCTCCACAATAAATTCCCTTTCAGGATCTGGGTGATGCAGGATAGGAGCCGTGGTGAATCTTTCCTTAAGTTTCTGGAAAGCAGAAATGGCTGCCGGTGTCCACATTAGACGTTGTCTACCCTTCTTGAGCATCGATGTCATGGGCGCTGCAACTGTGCTGAAGTTGCGGATGAATCGTCGATAGAAATTGGCAAAGCCCAGGAAGCGTTGTAATTCCTTTACAGTTTCAGGCTGTGGCCAGTCTATTACAGCCTGAACCTTCTTGTCATCCATGGCTACCCCTCCCGAACTGATCACATATCCGAGAAATGATACAGCTGTCTGGTGAAACTCACATTTCTCGATCTTGGCATACAATTGATGGGTAAGGAGACGTTGAAGCACTGAACGAACCTGCTTGACATGGTCCTCATAGGAGTCTGAGTAGATCAAGATGTCGTCGATATACACGATGACCCAGCGATTTAGCATGTCTCTAAACACATCATTAATGAATGCCTGGAATACAGAAGGACTATTGACCAGCCCGAATGGCATAACAAGATATTCGTAGTGCCCTGAGGTTGTGGAGAATGCCGTCTTCCACTCATTGCCCTCTCGGATGCGGATGAGGTTGTACGCGCTGCGAAGATCGAGTTTAGTAAAGTACTTGGCCGTTCGAAGTTGTTCCAAGGCCGCTGGGACTAGTGGTAGGGGGTAACGGAACTTGACAGTCAAATCATTGAGAGCTCCGTAATCTATGCATGGACGGAGTCCTCCATCCTTCTTCTTGACGAAGAAAAACCCGGCTGATGCAGGTGAAATGGATGGACGAATGAAGCCCTTTGCCAACTCCTCCTCGATGTATGACTTCATGGCCTCAGACTCAGGTTGTGATAGGGGGAAAACTCGGCCCTTGGGTGGATGAGAATTGGGTTGCAGATCGATGGCACAGTCACCTGAGCGATGAGGAGGTAGTTGTGAGGCTTTGGTCTTGCTGAAAGCCTCAATTAGATCGTGGTACTCAACCGGAAGTCTGTGTGCAGGGAGAGGTGTCAGTCTCTCACTTTCCTTTTGAAGAGTTAGATCCAGCCAGGGGAGTCCCAGGATGATGGGGGTGTGAGGTGATTGAAAGACGAATAGTCGAATGGTTTCTGTGTGAAAGGCTCCGGTGCACAGTGTTAGATCCTCGGTGGTGAATTGAATCCGGCCGGTGCCCAGCGGGCGTCCATCTAGCGCTGCCACTGCCAAATGAGATTCACAAGACACAAGGGGAATCTTATGAGACCTTGAAAACGAAGAGTCAATGAAATTTCCCGCTGCCCCAGAGTCGATTAGAGCCGTGGTCTCAATAACCTCTCCATTAACCCTTATGGTAACTGGTATTTCTAAGACAGAGGATGTGGTAGAACTCTTACTCACCGATGAAGGGTTGCGAGGCGGACGAGTGGGACAAGAAGCTCTTAGGTGTCCAGGGAGGCCACAGTACAAGCATAGATTATGGCGCATCCTTCTCTCTCTCTCCTCTACGCTGAGATGAGTGAAGCCTATTTGCATAGATTCAGGTTCAGGCAGTGATGTCATTCCAGCAGAAGCCGAGAGGAAACGAGGCTGTCGTCATGAGCGGACGAGGTTATCAATGTGAATAGCCAGGTCAATGAATTGGTCCAGAGATTTACCCTCGTCGCGGCATGCCAGTTCCGACTGTAGCTCCGCACTGAGACCTTTACGGAAGAGGAGTTTGAGAGGATCATCCGGCCACCCGGTCTGCGCAGAGAGTGTGCGGAAGGATAGTGCATAGTCTGCTGCAGTACTTCTTCCTTGACGGAGGGCTAGTAACTGCTCTCCCACCTCCTTACCCCCAGCGGGGTGTTCGAAAACCTCCCTGAAGCGCTGCAGAAAACTGGGAAATGACGGGAAAACAGCGCGTTCCTCACTCCACACAGCTGTGGCCCATTCCAGCGCTCGTCCGGTGAGAAGGGAGCAAACAAAGGCAATCCGACTATCGTCTGTGGAGTATAATGTGGGTTGCTGGTTAACAAACATAGAGCATTGCATCAAAAACCCCTTACACCTTGTGGGTGATCCATCAAACTTTTCGGGAAACGCCAATCGAGGGCTGGCGGTCACCGGAGCTGGAGATGGTGGACTTGGCATGGGAGAATTCATCGCGGGTGGTGAAAGTTGGAGAGCTTGCAGGGTCTTCACCAACTCCTCCGTGAGAGAGGTAAGTCGACTAAGCTGTTGTTGATGTGAAGCTAGAGCCGATGCTTGAGCAGATACCTCCGTAGTGAAATGATAGAACACTGCTGGATCGATTTCTGGCGAAGTCTTCTGTAATGAGGGGTCAGTGACGTTGCGATCCATTTGCAGCTTTTATTAAACAAAGACGAGGTCAGACAGGCAAAGTTCATACAGCAATATCAAGATCAACGTAGGCAAGGCAGGTTCATAAACAGTATCAAAGCAATAGGTCGGGGCAGGCGGCAGACAGAGAGAATATCCAAGAGGCAGGCGGGGTCAATAAGGCAGGCAGCAAACGATCAGAGGAGAATAAACAGTCCAGGTAATACACGGGTAAACACTCACAGGAAAACGCTCGGAAATGTCAGCAGTAGCAAAACAAGACTTCGCAACGAGGGTAAGGAAAGCACTGGTTAAATAGTCTGTGGTGATGACTGACACCTGTGCAGGTGATCAGTCTCAGGCACGGGGTCATGGGAAATGGAGTCCGAAAGAACCGGTTAGTACTCCGGTGATGGCTCCCTCTGGTGGCGATCGGAGGGAGCCACAGAGGCCAGATTTGTGACACTAGCAGCCTTATAAATAACGACAGTCTCGTTTGTCCGGTGTGTCGTCATCAAATGACCTTTGACTGGCGTTACCATCGTTACCAATTAAAAAAGGAGGAGTGACCCAACAATTTACGGTTCATCGTTATCCAGGTGTGTTAATTATTTTATTTTATGGTTTGTTTTTTAAGGTACCGTTCTGATTGTCTGCAATTAATGTGTAAGCAAGTGCAGTTTACAAATCAGTTGTGAATGCCACTGAACGAATGTAATTGTATTAGTGCTGTCGATCCTGTTAGTAAATGCCCAGTGGCCACAACACTTTTTACCTTAGTAACTGTCGTTTTACTGTGGTATTTGTTGTTAAAACACAATACTTACCATAGTTTTACCACATTAGCTTTGGACAACTGCGTCTGCTATGTATATGTAACAGTGTTTTTACTGCACACTATTTGTAAAGCACAACACTAACCATGATTTTACTATAATTACTGTGTTTATTATGTACTCTTTGTAATTAATGCACAGTAACACAACACTTAACATGCTTTGACAACAGTAACTGTGTTTTTACTGTGTAGTGTTACTATTTGTAGTTAAATCGCAGTAACACAACATTTATCATGGTTTTACCACAGTAACGTAGTTTTAATGTGGTATTTGTAGTTCAAACACGGTAACCTCAACACTTACCTTGTTTTACCACAGTAACTGTGTTTTTACTGTGTACTATTTGTAGTTAAAGCACAATAACCCAACACTTACCATGTTTTTACCACAGTAACGTAGTTTTAATGTGGTATTTGTAGTTCAAACACGGTAACCACAACACTTACCTTGTTTTACCACAGTAACTGTGCTTTTACTGTGTACTATTTGTAGTTAAAGCACAATAACCCAACACTTACCATGTTTTTACCACAGTAACGTAGTTTTAATGTGGTATTTGTAAAGCACAATAACCCAACACTTACCATGTTTTTACCACAGTAACGTAGTTTTAATGTGGTATTTGTAGTTAAAACACGGTAACCACAACACTTACCTTGTTTTACCACAGTAACTGTGTTTTTACTGTGTACTATTTGCAGTTAAAGCACAATAACCCAACACTTACCATGTTTTTTACCACAGTAACGTAGTTTTAATGTGGTATTTGTAGTTCAAACACGGTAACCACAACACTTACCTTGTTTTTACCACAGTAACGTAGTTTTAATGTGGTATTTGTAGTTCAAACACGGTAACCACAACACTTACCTTGTTTTACCACAGTAACTGTGCTTTTACTGTGTACTATTTGTAGTTAAAGCACAATAACCCAACACTTACCATGTTTTTACCACAGTAACGTAGTTTTAATGTGGTATTTGTAGTTCAAACACGGTAACCACAACACTTACCTTGTTTTTACCACAGTAACGTAGTTTTAATGTGGTATTTGTAGTTCAAACACGGTAACCACAACACTTACCTTGTTTTACCACAGTAACTGTGCTTTTACTGTGTACTATTTGTAGTTAAAGCACAATAACCCAACACTTACCATGTTTTTACCACAGTAACGTAGTTTTAATGTGGTATTTGTAAAGCACAATAACCCAACACTTACCATGTTTTTACCACAGTAACGTAGTTTTAATGTGGTATTTCTAGTTAAAACACGGTAACCACAACACTTACCTTGTTTTACCACAGTAACTGTGCTTTTACTGTGTACTATTTGCAGTTAAAGCACAATAACCCAACACTTACCATGTTTTTTACCACAGTAACGTAGTTTTAATGTGGTATTTGTAGTTAAAACACGGTAACCACAACACTTACCTTGTTTTACCACAGTAACTGTGTTTTTACTGTGTACTATTTGCAGTTAAAGCACAATAACCCAACACTTACCATGTTTTTACCACAGTAACGTAGTTTTAATGTGGTATTTGTAGTTCAAACACGGTAACCACAACACTTACCTTGTTTTACCACAGTAACTGTGTTTTTACTGTGTACTATTTGCAGTTAAAGCACAATAACCCAACACTTACCATGTTTTTACCACAGTAACGTAATTTTAATGTGGTATTTGTAGTTAAAACACGGTAACCACAACACTTACCTTGTTTTACCACAGTAACTGTGCTTTTACTGTGTACTATTTGCAGTTAAAGCACAATAACCCAACACTTACCATGTTTTTACCACAGTAACGTAGTTTTAATGTGGTATTTGTAGTTCAAACACGGTAACCACAACACTTACCTTGTTTTTACCACAGTAACGTAGTTTTAATGTGGTATTTGTAGTTCAAACACGGTAACCACAACACTTACCTTGTTTTACCACAGTAACTGTGCTTTTACTGTGTACTATTTGCAGTTAAAGCACAATAACCCAACACTTACCATGTTTTTACCACAGTAACGTAGTTTTAATGTGGTATTTGTAGTTCAAACACGGTAACCACAACACTTACCTTGTTTTACCACAGTAACTGTGTTTTTACTGTGTACTATTTGTAGTTAAAGCACAATAACCCAACACTTACCATGTTTTTACCACAGTAACGTAGTTTTAATGTGGTATTTGTAGTTAAAACAAGGTAACCACAACACTTACCTTGTTTTACCACAGTAACTGTGTTTTTACTGTGTGCTATTTGCAGTTAAAGCACAATAACCCAACACTTACCATGTTTTTACCACAGTAACGTAGTTTTAAGGTGGTATTTGTAGTTAAAACACGGTAACCACAACACTTACCTTGTTTTACCACTGTAACTGTGTTTTTACTGTGTACTATTTGCAGTTAAAGCACAATAACCCAACACTTACCATGTTTTTACCACAGTAACGTAGTTTTAATGTGGTATTTGTAGTTCAAACACGGTAACCACAACACTTACCTTGTTTTACCACAGTAACTGTGTTTTTACTGTGTACTATTTGCAGTTAAAGCACAATAACCCAACACTTACCATGTTTTTACCACAGTAACGTAATTTTAATGTGGTATTTGTAGTTAAAACACGGTAACCACAACACTTACCTTGTTTTACCACAGTAACTGTGTTTTTACTGTGTACTATTTGTAGTTAAAGCACAATAACCCAACACTTACCATGTTTTTACCACAGTAATGTAGTTTTAATGTGGTATTTGTAGTTAAAACACGGTAACCACAACACTTACCTTGTTTTACCACAGTAACTGTGCTTTTACTGTGTACTATTTGCAGTTAAAGCACAATAACCCAACACTTACCATGTTTTTACCACAGTAACGTAGTTTTAATGTGGTATTTGTAGTTCAAACACGGTAACCACAACACTTACCTTGTTTTTACCACAGTAACGTAGTTTTAATGTGGTATTTGTAGTTCAAACACGGTAACCACAACACTTACCTTGTTTTACCACAGTAACTGTGCTTTTACTGTGTACTATTTGCAGTTAAAGCACAATAACCCAACACTTACCATGTTTTTACCACAGTAACGTAGTTTTAATGTGGTATTTGTAGTTCAAACACGGTAACCACAACACTTACCTTGTTTTACCACAGTAACTGTGCTTTTACTGTGTACTATTTGTAGTTAAAGCACAATAACCCAACACTTACCATGTTTTTACCACAGTAACGTAGTTTTAATGTGGTATTTGTAAAGCACAATAACCCAACACTTACCATGTTTTTACCACAGTAACGTAGTTTTAATGTGGTATTTCTAGTTAAAACACGGTAACCACAACACTTACCTTGTTTTACCACAGTAACTGTGCTTTTACTGTGTACTATTTGCAGTTAAAGCACAATAACCCAACACTTACCATGTTTTTTACCACAGTAACGTAGTTTTAATGTGGTATTTGTAGTTAAAACACGGTAACCACAACACTTACCTTGTTTTACCACAGTAACTGTGTTTTTACTGTGTACTATTTGCAGTTAAAGCACAATAACCCAACACTTACCATGTTTTTACCACAGTAACGTAGTTTTAATGTGGTATTTGTAGTTCAAACACGGTAACCACAACACTTACCTTGTTTTACCACAGTAACTGTGTTTTTACTGTGTACTATTTGCAGTTAAAGCACAATAACCCAACACTTACCATGTTTTTACCACAGTAACGTAATTTTAATGTGGTATTTGTAGTTCAAACACGGTAACCACAACACTTACCTTGTTTTTACCACAGTAACGTAGTTTTAATGTGGTATTTGTAGTTCAAACACGGTAACCACAACACTTACCTTGTTTTACCACAGTAACTGTGCTTTTACTGTGTACTATTTGCAGTTAAAGCACAATAACCCAACACTTACCATGTTTTTACCACAGTAACGTAGTTTTAATGTGGTATTTGTAGTTCAAACACGGTAACCACAACACTTACCTTGTTTTACCACAGTAACTGTGTTTTTACTGTGTACTATTTGTAGTTAAAGCACAATAACCCAACACTTACCATGTTTTTACCACAGTAACGTAGTTTTAATGTGGTATTTGTAGTTAAAACAAGGTAACCACAACACTTACCTTGTTTTACCACAGTAACTGTGTTTTTACTGTGTACTATTTGCAGTTAAAGCACAATAACCCAACACTTACCATGTTTTTACCACAGTAACGTAGTTTTAAGGTGGTATTTGTAGTTAAAACACGGTAACCACAACACTTACCTTGTTTTACCACTGTAACTGTGTTTTTACTGTGTACTATTTGCAGTTAAAGCACAATAACCCAACACTTACCATGTTTTTACCACAGTAACGTAGTTTTAATGTGGTATTTGTAGTTCAAACACGGTAACCACAACACTTACCTTGTTTTACCACAGTAACTGTGTTTTTACTGTGTACTATTTGCAGTTAAAGCACAATAACCCAACACTTACCATGTTTTTACCACAGTAACGTAATTTTAATGTGGTATTTGTAGTTAAAACACGGTAACCACAACACTTACCTTGTTTTACCACAGTAACTGTGTTTTTACTGTGTACTATTTGTAGTTAAAGCACAATAACCCAACACTTACCATGTTTTTACCACAGTAATGTAGTTTTAATGTGGTATTTGTAGTTAAAACACGGTAACCACAACACTTACCTTGTTTTACCACAGTAACTGTGCTTTTACTGTGTACTATTTGCAGTTAAAGCACAATAACCCAACACTTACCATGTTTTTACCACAGTAACGTAGTTTTAATGTGGTATTTGTAGTTCAAACACGGTAACCACAACACTTACCTTGTTTTTACCACAGTAACGTAGTTTTAATGTGGTATTTGTAGTTCAAACACGGTAACCACAACACTTACCTTGTTTTACCACAGTAACTGTGCTTTTACTGTGTACTATTTGCAGTTAAAGCACAATAACCCAACACTTACCATGTTTTTACCACAGTAACGTAGTTTTAATGTGGTATTTGTAGTTCAAACACGGTAACCACAACACTTACCTTGTTTTACCACAGTAACTGTGTTTTTACTGTGTACTATTTGTAGTTAAAGCACAATAACCCAACACTTACCATGTTTTTACCACAGTAACGTAGTTTTAATGTGGTATTTGTAGTTAAAACAAGGTAACCACAACACTTACCTTGTTTTACCACAGTAACTGTGTTTTTACTGTGTACTATTTGCAGTTAAAGCACAATAACCCAACACTTACCATGTTTTTACCACAGTAACGTAGTTTTAAGGTGGTATTTGTAGTTAAAACACGGTAACCACAACACTTACCTTGTTTTACCACTGTAACTGTGTTTTTACTGTGTACTATTTGCAGTTAAAGCACAATAACCCAACACTTACCATGTTTTTACCACAGTAACGTAGTTTTAATGTGGTATTTGTAGTTCAAACACGGTAACCACAACACTTACCTTGTTTTACCACAGTAACTGTGCTTTTACTGTGTACTATTTGTAGTTAAAGCACAATAACCCAACACTTACCATGTTTTTACCACAGTAACGTAGTTTTAATGTGGTATTTGTAGTTAAAACACGGTAACCACAACACTTACCTTGTTTTACCACAGTAACTGTGTTTTTACTGTGTACTATTTGCAGTTAAAGCACAATAACCCAACACTTACCATGTTTTTACCACAGTAACGTAGTTTTAATGTGGTATTTGTAGTTAAAACACGGTAACCACAACACTTACCTTGTTTTACCACAGTAACTGTGTTTTTACTGTGTACTATTTGCAGTTAAAGCACAATAACCCAACACTTACCATGTTTTTACCACAGTAACGTAGTTTTAATGTGGTATTTGTAGTTAAAACACGGTAACCACAACACTTACCTTGTTTTACCACAGTAACTGTGTTTTTACTGTGTACTATTTGCAGTTAAAGCACAATAACCCAACACTTACCATGTTTTTACCACAGTAACGTAGTTTTAATGTGGTATTTGTAGTTAAAACACGGTAACCACAACACTTACCTTGTTTTACCACAGTAACTGTGTTTTTACTGTGTACTATTTGCAGTTAAAGCACAATAACCCAACACTTACCATGTTTTTACCACAGTAACGTAGTTTTAATGTGGTATTTGTAGTTCAAACACGGTAATCACAACACTTACCTTGTTTTACCACAGTAACTGTGTTTTTACTGTGTACTATTTGCAGTTAAAGCACAATAACCCAACACTTACCATGTTTTTACCACAGTAACGTAGTTTTAATGTGGTATTTGTAGTTCAAACACGGTAACCACAACACTTACCTTGTTTTACCACAGTAACTGTGTTTTTACTGTGTACTATTTGCAGTTAAAGCACAATAACCCAACACTTACCATGTTTTTACCACAGTAACGTAGTTTTAATGTGGTATTTGTAGTTCAAACACGGTAACCACAACACTTACCTTGTTTTACCACAGTAACGTAGTTTTAATGTGGTATTTGTAGTTAAAACACGGTAACCACAACACTTACCTTGTTTTACCACAGTAACTGTGTTTTTACTGTGTACTATTTGCAGTTAAAGCACAATAACCCAACACTTACCATGTTTTTACCACAGTAACGTAGTTTTAATGTCAGCTTTTCTTTGCCTATTTTTCTAAACTGTTATTCATAATTCATTTACACATTTTTGCTGGCTTTCTTCCTTTCTCGTTCATCATGGCATATTTTCAAAGCTCAGAATCGAATTTAGATCAGTTATATCAACAAGCTGCTAATATTAACAGGTAACTTGTACTCCAAACTCTCAATGCTGAACTTGAAGAAGCTGCCAGGGAGGCTAAAGTCCTTCAAAGGTTCAACATTTTCTGTTTTCTTTGTTTCAGCTAAAAAGGAAGACCAAAGGAAGGCCTGTCAAACTCTTTTCTTGTCTTGTTTTTTTATCCACCTTTTGAAAGTAACTTGACGCTTCAAATAAAGATTGTAACAATTACATCATTACACCAGTAGGTGGCGACAAGTGATTATTAAAAATGTATTTGTCAGAGTCATTCATTCAAGAGATTTGTTCAAACTCTTTTTTTAATAAAAATAAATTCAATGTTTTCTTTATTTGAAAATGGCTGCACAGCAGCACTTGTGCTAAAACTGAGAATGCGTGTGGTGTTGATTTATATTTATTAATAACACGTGCTTGTTTTAATGTTCAAAAGAATACCTGATGTATGATACTCCGTATTAATGGAAAACAAATTTTATCCACGTTTTCCTGACAGATAATGAGTGAGAAAATGAATTCACACATTTAGCACTCCCAGCATTACAATAACATCAGCACACTTGTGTTAAGATGCTGTATTTAATACAAAAGAATTTCATCTTTGTGTTTGAATTTTCTCAGCTGCTGACAGACTGAACATCAGGACATTAGTTACAGATCCCAAGACTTCATTCATGTCTCTGTCGTCATCTGCATTTGTCATAATTATTTAACTTACTGCGTCTGAAATAACGTTTGCATACTGTAAGTTTAGTTTTATAAAGCTTCTCTGCTACTCTGTGCTTCGCTGCATCGTGTCTGATGATACATTGATCTGCAGTCCATCAGACGGCTCTCTGATAAGAACATGTGGAGCTCAAGTCTGTGTCCTGATGTAGTGATGTGCTCCAGTGCTGTCTGGACCGTTCGTTCTCCTTCTCCAGTTCACTTCATGCTGCTGAGTGCGAGGAGGCTGGAGGATCTTCATCAGGACCTCAACGTGGGCTTATAATCGCTCCTTTGCTCCAGATAAACACATATGATCCACAAAGAAAGAAAATAAAACATGTCACAAACACAACTCTGCCTGGCATTCAATTATGTTACGCTCTCTGTGCGTTTGTGAATCGCAGCACACATCTGTGGATTTCCAAACATTTCCAGCGTCAAGACGAGCGCACAAATCCACAGACAGGTCAACAAAAACTGAAACTAAGACGTAAACAACCGATCAAAATCATTTTCATAAACTGACAAAATAAAAATGAAAAAACTAACTGAAATAAAATATTTCATCACTAGTTCTGCAAGTTTGACTAAAATAAATGCTGTGGGAGGAGGCTTTGAGTCTCGGGTGTGGCTTATATGCAGTATAAAGTGAGCAAAAAACATCTAATATTATTACAGTACAATATTACTGTATTATCAAATTACATTTATCACTCAGTCTAAATCTTTCAACTATGACAGTTTATATTAACAAGTGTATATATCCTCAATATAAATACACATGGATATATTTATGTAATTTGTCTGCAGAAGTATAGCGTCACACACTAAACTCCTGTAAATATGTGCGATTAAAGAGTTGTCTGTGCTTGATGACGTTACGTGTTTCGATGAAACGTATATTTAGTGTCTAGTGAAGTGAACTTGTGTAGATTTAGGCGTTACTGCTTCATTTTGGCGTCTGTATGCATACCTTTACTATTCCCCATCTAATCAATCTCAACATGCTTTAAATTTGTGTCACGAAGTTTGCATTAAAATGTCCAGCTCGCTATGTTCTCGCTACAATCATCACATTCTGCTTTACAGTCAGGATGGGAACAGATTCATTTTGCTCTCCTGAAGGGAACGACATTCTTTGTGCTCTTCGTTCCGCTAAACTCTCACTGTCCCACAGGTGCCTTTGTTCCCTGTCACTTATTTTAGTAATCATTGTAAATTAGATTTCATTCGAAAGCCTAAAAACTCAAAATCCAACGGTGAAAACCATTTTGAAATCAGACAATGTGTTATCATGGTTATTGTGGTTGTTTTGTGATAGACGCAATATTGCAACAGAAATGTATACATTTTTGACAGGAAAATGCATCAAAAGATGTCACTGGAGTTTAGGTGTCACAGTATTTTTGGTATAACGCCTTAAATAAAATCTCACAGGGACCTCAGAATTTTTTCTTTTATATATACAGTATATATATATAATTTAAGGGAAAACAAACTTATTTATACATATTACTTTTATAGCAATTTTATATTCTAAAATATTTTAAACAATATTTATTTTAAATAAAATAAAAACTTCTTAGCACAGTACATTTTCATTACAGTAAACAAACTTGCTTTTTTGAAATGCTTTCACTTCAGCAATAACCTGCTGATTTATAAAGAGACCAAACCTTCTTTATATTTCCATTGGGAGCAGTGAATCAGGATAAACTCAGGATTATATATAAATCATAATGATTCACAGATCCCGAGCGATAACAGCCTCTCTACAGCTGACAGAATCAAACAGAACGCATTATAATCAGTAAAACGCTCTACACTGGACTAAACAGATCACCTGTTCTACTTACACAAATATCATGTGTAATACCAAATATCAGTGCAATAACTGCAAGCCTCTGCAGCTCTACTGCGGTTTTGTGAGTGGATTTGTAATAATGATTTTGTAATAAATAATGGTTAAAATATTTATAATGCTTAATTGTTAGATCCATCATTAAATCTGCTTGACTGAAGAACGTCTCGGTTACATGTGTAACCCTCGTTCCCTGAAGGAGGGAACGGAGACGTAACGTCAGTGTGACTGACTAATGGGATCTCGCTCGAGAGCCCAATCATCTTCGAGTGTTAACAAAACAAGCCAATGACAGTTGGCGTGCGTGTTTCGCCACGCGCACCCCGCCCCGCAGCGCGGGTATAAAAGGAGAGCGCGTGCAAACGCACATCAGTTTTTCGCTGAGGAGCCGTGACTGTGTGCCCCGGCCGTACAGCGGTGGTACAGCAACTATGGCGACGGAACGTTACGTCTCCGTTCCCTCCTTCAGGGAACGAGGGTTACACATGTAACCGAGACGTTCCCTATCAGTCAGTCACGTTCGACGTAACGTCAGTGTGACTGACTAATGGGATCCCATGGAAAACACCACTATTGCTGACCCCCTCCAGTGCCCTGCGGAAGCCGGCAAGTCCCCCCACACCAGTTGGGACGGAAGATAGGACAGGGCTTAGGCAGAGATGACCGACACTGCTGTTCCGTACAGTGGGTATGGATAACACTGGGAAAGCGTACTCCAAGTAGGGGAACGCTACGGAAGACACATCCTGCGTAAGGAGGTACCATGTGGGGATTACACATATGGACTGGCCAGGGGCAGTACTACATATGGAAGTCTCTGAGGTAGACTCAGCCAGCCTGGGGTGAGATAACTACACAGCAGAGACGGCAGAAGGTCTCTGCCAGGGAAAGACACGGGCTCACCGTGAGGGGAGCCGTACCGTGGAAGAATACACATGTGGGATCACCCAAAGGGGAATCACTACACACGGGCACCTAGCCCAGCACAAGGGCTGACCTTGGGCAAACACACGAGTGCTGGACCTGGCGTCTGGCGCTCCGCCACGCCTGACTGCCGAGGGTGCGGGAGGAACTTCAACAGGGTTCGCCGTGGGGAACTGAACTGAGAAGCAACAAAAGCGCACGTATCCGGTCCATAGAGGGAATGGCGCAGCAAGCGTGATTGACACCGAGCAGTGTCCCAGTGTTACTGGCCACATGAGCCAAGTACACGGGAGGACACGGGCTCTACACGGAGATTGTAAAATCTCGCAAACGTGTTAGGTGCCGCCCAGCCGGCAGCTCTACAAATGTCTGCTATCGAGGCGCCCCGCGCCAATGCCCAAGAGGAAGCAACACCTCTTGTAGAGTGTGCTCTCACACCAAGGGGGCACGGTAAGCGCCGGGCCTGATAGGCCAAGACTATAGCCTCCACTATCCAGTGGGCAAGTCTTTGTTTGGAGACAGCCTTTCCCTTCTGCTGTCCTCCGAAGCAGACAAAGAGCTGGTCTGAGGTCCTGAAGCTCTGCGTGCGGTCCACGTAAACGCGCAAGGCGCGGACGGGACAGAGCAGAGCAATGGCTGGGTCTGCCTCCTCCCGGGGCAGCGCTTGCAAGTTCACCACCTGATCCCTAAAGGGCGTGGTGGGAACTTTGGGCACATATCCAGGCCGGGGTCTCAGGACAACGTGAGAGTGAGCCGGCCCGAATTCTAGGCACGAATCGTCGACCGAAAATGCCTGCAGGTCCCCCACCCTCTTGACCGAGGCCAATGCAGTGAGGAGCACTGTCTTTAACGACAGAAACTTAAGCTCTACCGACTGCAGAGGCTCGAAGGGCTCCTCCTTCAAGGCCGTCAGGACCGAGGGGAGATCCCAAGAGGGTACCAGATGAGGGCGCGGAGGATTTAACCTCCTCGCCCCTCTGAGGAACCTGATGACCAAGTCGTGCTTCCCCACAGACTTACCGTCTACTGCATCGTGATGTGCGGCAATGGCGGCAACATACACTTTGAGGGTGGAGGGAGACAGCCTTCGCTCCAACCCATCTTGCAGGAAAGAGAGCACGACCGCGATTGGGCATCTCCGGGGGTCTTCCCGGTGGGAAGAACACCAATCGACGAACAGGTTCCACTTCAGCCTGTAAGCGTGTCTTGTAGACGGGGCTCTAGCTGAAGTGATGGTGTTTACTACCGATGGAGGTAGCCCATCTAGAACCTCCGCGTCCCGTCCAAGGACCATACGTGGAGATTCCACAAGTCTGGACGCGGGTGCCAGAGGGTGCCCCCTCTCTGAGAAAGGAGATCCCTCCTCAGAGGAATTTGCCAAGGAGGGGCTGCCGCGAGGAGCATCAGTTCTGGGAACCAAGTCCGATTGGGCCAGTACGGCGCCACCAAGAGGACCTGCTCCTCGTCCTCCCTGACCTTGCACAGGATCTGTGCGAGAAGGCTCACTGGGGGAAACGCATATTTGCGTAGGCCCCGAGGCCAGCTGTGTGCCAGCGCGTCCGTGCCGAGGGTCCCCTCGGACAGGGAGTAAAACAGCTGGCAGTGGAACGTGTCCGGGGAGGCAAAGAGGTCTACCTGAGCGTCCCCGAAGCGTCAGCTGGACTACCTCGGGGTGGAGTCGCCATTCTCCCGGAAGGGCGGGCTGACGTGAGAGCTCGTCGGCTGCACGATTGAGCTCGCCAGGGATATGAACGGCACGAAGCGACCTCAGATGCTTCTGACTCCAAAGGAGGAGATGGCGGGCGAGTTGCAACAGGCGACGGGAGCGTAGACCACCCTGGTGGTTGATGTACGCAACGGTCGCAGTGTTGTCCGTACGGACCAGTACATGCTTGTCGTGTAGCAGCCCTTTGAAGCGGCGCAGAGCAAGCCATACTGCTAGCAACTCGAGGCAATTGATATGCCACTGCAACCGGGACCCTGTCCAGAGCCCTGCAGCTGCATGCCCGTTGCACATGGCTCCCCAGCCCATGGCAGAGGCATCTGTTGACACAACAACATGCCTGGATACTTGCCCTAGGGGAACTCCTGCCTGAAGAAAAGCAAGATCCGACCACGGGCCGAAGGTCTGACGGCAGGACGGGGTAACTGCGACCTGGTACGTGCCGCGTCGCCATGCCCATCTCGGGACCCGGTCGTGAAGCCAATGCTGAAGCGGTCTCATATGAAGCAATCCGAGCGGCGTGACAGCGGCTGCGGATGCCATATGCCCCAGGAGCCTCTGAAAGTGTTTCAGTGGAACCGCCCTCTTGCACTGGAAAGACTCCAGGCAGTTCAGCATCGACTGAGCACGCTCCACTGAGAGACGTGCTGTGAGGTTGACCGAGTCCAACTCCATGCCGAGAAAAGAGATCCTCTGCACAGGGGAGAGTTTGCTCTTTTCCCAGTTGACCTGAAGCCCCAACCGGCTGAGGTGGCTGAGCACCGTGTCCCTGTGTTCGCACAACAATGCTCGAGACTGGGCCAATATGAGCCAGTCGTCGAGGTAGTTGAGAACGCGAATGCCTGCTTCCCTTAATGGAACAAGGGCTGCCTCCACGACCTTGGTGAAGACACGAGGCGACAGGGATAGCCCGAAGGGGAGGACTTTGTACTGATATGCTCGCCCTTCGAACGCAAAGCGGAGAAACGGTCTGTGTCGAGGGAGGATCGAGACATGAAAGTACGCGTCCTTCAGGTCGATCGCTGCAAACCAATCGAACGGACGGATGCATTGAAAAATGCGTCTCTGCGTCAGCATCCTGAACGGGAGCTTGTGAAGGGCCCGATTCAGGACGCGCAGGTCCAAGATTGGTCGTAACCCACCGCCTTTCTTGGGTACGATGAAGTACGGGCTGTAAAACCCTGACTTCATCTCGGCTGGAGGGACCGGCTCTATCGCGTCCTTCGCCAGCAGGACCGCGAATTCCGCACGCAAGAGAGGGGCATTCTTGCTCAACACAGAGGTGAACCGAACGCCCCTGAACTTGGGAGGACGCTGGGCAAACTGAATCGCGTAGCCAAGTCTGATGGTTCTCATGAGCCAGCGAGACGGCCTGGGGAGCGCTAGCCAGGCCCCCAGAAACCATACAAGCGGGACCAGGGAAGCCACAGACGTACCCGCGGTGGGGCAGCAAAGTGGAGCACAGGGACCCGACTCGGAAGGCAGTGCGTTCCGAAGTGGGGTCTGAGTGCGCAGTGCGACACTTACCTGGCTCCAAGGCTGAGCAGGGGGCGCGGGAGAAGGCATCGCGTCCTCGGACCGGACCCTGCTGCTCATAGGCGAAAGAAGAGGGGGACGGGAGTGTGGAGACTGGGTCTCGTGCACTGCCATCCTCGCCCTCTTGGGACCCGGAGAAAAAGGAAACTGCTCTTTTTTTGAGGTTTTGGGTACCACTGGAGAGCCAGTGGCGGAACAGAATAAAAAGGGAACAAAAGATTCTCCACCCGGCCCCCCTCCGGGGGAAGGAGTGGTGCGGTCACCATCTCCTGAAGAGCAGGATCCAGAGACTCCGGGTCGCCCGTCTCAGGGCCGCCGCTTGCCCTGGCGCTTCGCAGGTTTGGCAGGGGCAGAGACGGGCTGCGCCGCTTTCCTGCGGCCAGCTCCACGCTGTGGCCGTTGTGAAGGCTGCTGCTGAGGCCGAGCTGGAGCGGAGGTGGAGGCCGCAGGAGGGCGCATTCGGCGACGAGCAGACGGAGGGGCTGCAGCCGGCGGTGGGGTGGAGACAGCAGCGGACCGCCGGGGCAGGATGTGTCGAAACGCCTCCGTCTGCTGCTGTACGGCGGAGAACTGTTGGGCAAAGCCCTCCACCGCTTCGCCGAATAGGCCGGCCTGGGAGATCGGGGAGTCTAAGAAACGGTGTTTGTCAGACTCCCTCATGTCCGCCAAGGTCAGCCATAGGTGGTGCTCCTGGACCACTTTCGTCGCCCGCAGGGCGAGGTCCGTCGCTGTGCGCAGTTCCTGCAAACCAGCTGGGTCAGCACCACCCTCGTGCAACTGCTTTAACGCCTTGGCCTGGTGGACTTGCAGGAGGGCCATGGCATGCAGGGCGGAAGTGGCCTGTCCAGCAGCACTGTAAGCCTTGGCCGTCAGAGCGGACGAGAACTTACAGGCCCTGGACGGAAGGCGTGGATTACCCCTCCAGGCGGCAGCGCCTTGTGGGCAGAGCTGCATTGCAATGGCGCGCTCAACTGGGGGGATCTCCACATACCCTTGGGCCGCCCCACCGTCGAGGGTGGTGAGGACGGAGGAGGTACTAGGCCTGTTTCGGGCAGAAAAAGGTGCCTTCCAAGACCTAGTCACCTCCTCATGCACTTCCGGGAAGAATGGAACCGGAGGCGGTTGCCGGCGACCGGCCTGCGCCCCCAGGAACCAATCGTCCAGCCTCGAGCGTTCGGGAGAAGGAGGAGGCCTCCAGTGCAGCCCGACGCTCTCAGCGGCCCGGGAAAGCATAGCAGTCAGTTCTGGATCTGACTCGGGCAACGCCACTCTTCCTGATGGAGGCAGCGCAGCCGAATCATCATCTCCAGAACCTAGCTCATCCCCCGATGCAGTGATCGACATCCTGTCATCTGCTGGAGCTCCGAACGAGATGCTGGGCCCCGCCCTGTCCGAGGACTCCACAAGCTCGTCCGGAAACCCCAGACGGTGCGATGCGCTAGAGGAGTGAGAGGCCCGCGGAGACGCACTCGACGGGGAAGCTCTCACTGTGATCCTCAAGTCACCCTGACCATGAGCCGAAGTAGCCCTCCGAGAACCGGAGGAACTAGAACGGGACATGGCAAGGGGGATACCCCCCCGCTTGACGAGGAGGTATCTGGAGCGCAGCATCGCGATGGTCATGTTCCCACACAGAGAACATGAGTCATCCACGAGCGCTGCCTCAGCGTGCTGAAAGCCCAAGCACGAGACACAGCGATCGTGACCATCAAATGAAGCCAGGAAACGACCACATCCAGAAACACACGAGCGGGAAGCCATCTTTAAAAAGACGCCCGTCGCTCGTGGAGCTCTTTTAGAATTTGCTCTTTTTTTTTTTTTTTTGAAAAGAAATGCTCTTTTAGAAAAGTGCTGAAGCGCACAGGGAAGGTCGCGGCGTGACCGCAGTTGGAGAGCTGCAGCACACCGTCAGAGAAGCAGCAGCACTGGATCGCAACCTCCGCTGACGCGCCGTAACACCAACACCTTGTAGCTGTCTGTAGACACTCTCAGAGACTCGCACTGAAAGGCTTGGCTCCGAAGCGAAAAGCTGATGTGCGTTTGCACGCGCTCTCCTTTTATACCCGCGCTGCGGGGCGGGGTGCGCGTGACGAAACACGCACGCCAACTGTCATTGGCTTGTTTTGTTAACACTCGAAGATGATTGGGCTCTCGAGCGAGATCCCATTAGTCAGTCACACTGACGTTACGTCGAACGTGACTGACTGATAGGGAACTGGGAAATGCTGTTGGCTGTTGTGTGACAGTAATTTCATCTGTTAAATGAATCGAGTTATTTATTAGTCTGTTCTAACTCAAATTATGTGACGCTTTCATAACGTTTCTATCCAGTGTTCCCATAAAGATCTGTAAAGCGCTATTTCTCTTCCTCTAACATTTTCAAAGGTGATTAAAACATAATACTGTGGCTTGGCTTGATACACAATCTCACAGTCTAATGAAATCTAAATGTTAAATATCTTGTACCGTACCACATCTTATGGACCTTATAATTCCTATCTGAGCCAGTGTAGATAAATAAGCAAAGCGTGATTGGTTGTAGTGAGAGCATGCTATGATTGGCCGGCAGCAGACGGCGGGTGGAGTCCACCTGTTTGTGGATTTGTGGGCATGTTTTGACGCCAGAAATGTTTCGAAATCCACAAATGCGTGCTACGATGCACAAATGCAGAAGCGATCGGCAAACGAATGCCTGGCAGAGCTGTTTGTGAATCTATTCACATTCATTTGTGGATCACTGTAATAAAGGCACAGTTGTAAGCCCAGAGCTGAAAGAGCTGCAGAAGAGGCTGAACAGAGCAGCTTCTGGCTCTGGATGAGGAGAGCGGAGAAGTGCTGGGGTCCTAACATCTCACCCGAGGCTCAGCTGCAGTCCTGAAAGAGAGACGATCCCTGGTTAAAGGAGCTCAGAGCTGTCAAACAATGAGAGCATGACAATAAGCTTCTGCTTTGAATTGACAACAGCTCTTTGAAAGTGAAAGTAAAGTGACGTGTGGCCAAGTATGGTAAACCATACTTGGAATTAGTGCGCTGCATTTATCCCATCTAAAGTACACACACAGCAGTGAACACACACACACACCCGGAGCAGCGGGCAGCCATTCATGCTGCGGCGCCCGGGGAGCAGTTGGGGGTTCGGTGCCTTGCTCAAGGGTCTCTCCTCAGTTGTGGTATTGAGAGCGCTGGATAGTCACTCCCTCCACCTACAATTCCTGCCGGACCTGAGACTGGAACTCACAACCCTTGGGTTAATGGTCTCTAACCATTAGGCCACGACTTCCAGCTTTCTGAATCGATCAAAAGAACACTTTTTTCAGCTTCCTTCTCCTTCATTCGCTGTGGAGGTGCCTCTAAACCAGGCATGATCTCTAATATCCTCTAAAGTCTCGATCATTGATGGCCCTCCGTGCCCAAGTTTCTGAAGAAGATCCCTGCAATCTGTGAAAGTGTTCAGAAGAGAGCTGATTAGTCATATTTGCCTTGACTCTCATAAACACATTTTGAGGTCTATAGTTGATGTAAGGTAATGTGATCATGAAATACAATGCTTCTGTTGCTGTTACTTTCTCTGGATGCCCATGAACATTGCTCATTTTGACTATAATCATTTACTGGCACTCGTGTCAGAGCTTTATATGTTTTTCAAGCAATAATAATGTTATTTCCATTTCGTTCTTGTTATTGGTCTCACCTCTGGACAGGTGTTCTTGTTCCCAAGGCGGAAATGCATCGATGAGCTCCTCTAGTGCTGTGCATAAGAATCTAGCCGTTTTCAGTACACTGGCCACTCTGACCATTGGGTCCAAAAACTTTAGGTCCTCTTCTGTAAAAAAAAATGTAATAAATAAATAAAAAATACATTTCCAGTGTTTAGTAAAACGTCATAATAATAATAATAATAATATGATCCTCGGTGAACTGTGTTCAAAAAGCCAACTCACGTGATGCAGCGACAAACCGTCCATATCTAAAGTCCATTATCTTCAGCTGCAGGGTGTCTGTGTTGATGAGAACTCTTCTCAAATCTGTGACAGGACCAACGCCACGATCCAAACAATGCTTCAGTGCGACTGTGAGCTGCTGAAGGATGCATCTGGCTGTTTCTTCATTCAGGTGACATCTGTTTTGTCTGATGAACTCAGACAGAGTCACACATGGATGGAGATTTTCTATGACCAAGATGTCTCGTTTCATCATGGTAAACCAGTCATATAATCTTATGACATGTTCACAGGATGGAGGCCTTTGAAGCGTCAACATTATAATTGCCTCTTTACACCGAGCATCGCAAAAACTTTCCTAAAGAAAACAGATTGACAAAAGGTTAGCTGACTCCAGACTAATCTCAAATCTCCTAACTAAAGAGATGAACTTCACATGTACTTTATAACTGATGATTCTAGGCCTTGATTGTCTAATTCAGTTATACCTCATACTATTACATACAAAATTGAATAAAACAATTCATAGAGAATTTCATGAAGAATAAAGTCTTGTCAACTTACCGATATCAATGTCATTCTGCCTAAAACCCAGCGCCTCCTAGCAAATTTGATGAGCACCTAAAAATGAAGAAAATATTTGCAAACGTAAGTAAACTGATCACTTTTTGTTAGTGTACATGATCATCTACAGTCTTTACACTTTTTAAACATGTTGATCGAAACTGTAAACACTGTCAGAACTCAAAGTTCACAGAAGAAACATGAAGCAAAGGGTTTGATCATGCAGAAAGAGCAACATACTTTTTGGCCATCCAATCTTCTTATTCCTTCATGGATACAGGCAAACCTTCCTGATGCCAGTTCCTCTCCCACTTCATAGAGAGAGCTGAAGTATTCTGCTTCAGGTTGCAGTCTCAATCTACAGAATGGATGCGCAGGTGTCCGTCTGAAAAAGTCATCTGAAAAGCACACAACAACATGTTACTATACAGTATGAGGCTGAACCCCAGCAGCTGCTTCTGACTAAACACACCTGCGCAGATCAGGTGAGGAACCAACCGTAGAGAAGGAAAAATTGAAACTAAAATCAGAAACAACAGGCTAAAATTGACACGAATCAGAGCAATAATAACTGGAGACTCACAGCCTGTCGGTTCTGGTCTGGGTGTTTGTGGACGCTCCTGCGGTGGCTCCCGGTCAGGCACACGAGGACACACTTTGGTTTTGAGGGTTTGGAAGTGATGTTTTACAGCCTTCCGCACTGTCCGGAAACAAGCACGGCCCTTCCTCCCTTTTGTGTGTTTTTCTGCAAACAAGGAATATATTGATTAGAAACATCTTTATTATAGGCACAGATTACAGCTGAATGATTAACTTGATGTAGAGCTGCTTTATGTTGTTCATGTGAATAATTAGCAGGTTTGGCACTGAAGTTCATGTTTCTGGAAGAGGCTCGACAAATTACAAGCACAGTGCTGATGATGAGCTACACAGACGTCATACAGTAATCGTCTGCTACTATTATTTCTGTATATATGTCAGTTTTGATTTGTATTGACATTGTCAGTTACCTGTCGGGTTGTTTTGTTGTTCAGACGCATCTGTCGGGTTGTTTTGTTGTTCAGACGCATCTGTCGGGTTGTTTTGTTGTTCAGGTGCATCTGTCGGGTTGTTTTGTTGTTCAGGCGCATCTGTCGGGTTGTTTTGTTGTTCAGGTGCATCTGTCGGGTTGTTTTGTTGTTCAGACGCATCTGTCGGGTTGTTTTGTTGTTCAGGTGCATCTGTCGGGTTGTTTTGTTGTTCAGACGCATCTGTCGGGTTGTTTTGTTGTTCAGACGCATCTGTCGGGTTGTTTTGTTGTTCAGACGCATCTGTCGGGTTGTTTTGTTGTTCAGGCGCATCTGTCGGGTTGTTTTGTTGTTCAGGTGCATCTGTCGGGTTGTTTTGTTGTTCAGGTGCATCTGTTGGGCTGCTGCTGGGATTGTTCTCAGCGGACACAACAGCTCTACTCGACGCTTGAGCTCTGCTGCTCTCCGGCTCCACTGGAAAGCACTCGAATGCGTCCTCGAACACGTCGCTGCTGCTCTCAGATGATGCTACAGCTCTACTCTGCGTCGCTTGAGCGTAATCCAACACTGGCTCGGACTCGAGCGGATCTGTGTCTGCTGTCGGTTCTGGTCTGGGTGTTTGTGGACGCTCCTGCGGTGGCTCCCGGTCAGGCACACGAGGACACACTTTGGTTTTGAGGGTTTGGAAGTGATGTTTTACAGCCTTCCGCACTGTCCGGAAACAAGCACGGCCCTTCCTCCCTTTTGTGTGTTTTTCTGCAAACAAGGAATATATTGATTAGAAACATCTTTATTATAGGCACAGATTACATCTGAAGGATTAACTTGATGTAGAGCTGCTTTATGTTGTTCATGTGAATAATTAGCAGGTTTGGCACTGAAGTTCATGTTTCTGGAAGAGGCTCGACAAATTACAAGCACAGTGCTGATGATGAGCTACACAGACGTCATACAGTAATCGTCTGCTACTATTATTTCTGTATATATGTCAGTTTTGATTTGTATTGACATTGTCAGTTACCTGTCGGGTTATTTTGTTGTTCAGACGCATCTGTCGGGTTGTTTTGTTGTTCAGACGCATCTGTCGGGTTGTTTTGTTGTTCAGGTGCATCTGTCGGGTTGTTTTGTTGTTCAGGTGCATCTGTCGGGTTGTTTTGTTGTTCAGGTGCATCTATTGGGCTGCTGCTGGGATTGTTCTCAGCGGACACAACAGCTCTACTCGACGCTTGAGCTCTGCTGCTCTCCGGCTCCACTGGAAAGCACTCGAATGCGTCCTCGAACACGTCGCTGCTGCTCTCAGATGATGCTACAGCTCTACTCTGCGTCGCTTGAGCGTAATCCAACACTGGCTCGGACTCGAGCGGATCTGTGTCTGCTGTCGGTTCTGGTCTGGGTGTTTGTGGACGCTCCTGCGGTGGCTCCCGGTCAGGCACACGAGGACACACTTTGGTTTTGAGGGTTTGGAAGTGATGTTTTACAGCCTTCCGCACTGTCCGGAAACAAGCACGGCCCTTCCTCCCTTTTGTGTGTTTTTCTGCAAACAAGGAATATATTGATTAGAAACATCTTTATTATAGGCACAGATTACAGCTGAATGATTAACTTGATGTAGAGCTGCTTTATGTTGCTAGTTCAGTTGCTGGGGCCGCATTAATGCACGGGCCCCGGGCTGAGGGGGCCCCGGCGATGCTGGAAAATACTGTAACCACATTTTATAATGCGTCGACTGTTCCTTTAAAATTACGCGTTATTGCTTTGCTTTGAATGCATGTGCGGGCGCTCCCAAATATGAAAGCGGATCTCAAAAGAGAAAAAATGCCAAAAATAAAGTGGCAAGTCAGTCACATTTGTCACATTTTTTTCCCGAAGCTCACGGTATATTTTAACACAAGCCTAGAAGAAGATACAGATGCAGATCATGGCAAAGATAGATCATATGCTAACAGTAGCTGGATACAATAGTCTGTAATTAGTCAGATAATTAACTCCTTTTTCATCTTAACATAATTGAGCCATCACACACTACAGCTGTGTAATATAATAATTTTTTATGACGATACTGCATAAATGTAGTAAAATAGGTCTCATATTAATGTACTGTTTTGTTGTAAGTAAAGTACTCTTGTTATAGGCTATATTAATAAACAAAAGTTGCGTCTACTATTGGAAAGCACTTTGTATCCAGATAATCTACCTAACTTCTTTAAAGCAAGATATTTGGGCACATTTCGGTTTTTACGAAAAGAATATGCATGAATGAGAAAATGCGGGACGTGCTTGATGTTAAAACTAGTTTTTAAGCGCAATAAGCCATGAAAAAGATCTCAATTGGTTACTGGCACTGACTGACACCCCCAGAGCCCACACAGAAAGCGCCTCTCTCAGACTCAGGGGCGGTTCTAGACCCTTTTTAGGTGGGCTTCAGCCCCCTATTTGTCATCTCAGCCCCCCTAAAACTATAATCAGCTATCTGAACGATCAGGCCAGTGTTGCTTCCTCAATAAAGTTTATAATCCTTGCTATCAATTCCAAGATGACACGAGAGAGATCTCAGTGTGGTCCTCGCGCGCTGTGATAGATCGTAACTACCAAACTGAGTTCACTAACGCATCTTGAGCAAATACATACAATATTATGTCACAATGGCTGTCTTGACGAGTATCCAAGTAAAAACAGTCAGTTACCTCTTAAATAAACAAACAGTTAAGAAAACATTGGATGTGTGTCAGTATAATGCATTCTGTGTGGCCTATTAGGCTAATAATGTTAATCAAACAACAAAAGAAAAGCAGAGAATCGCTCACTGCTCTTAAGTAACTTAGGTAATTGTGTATATTTACTTCATTCAGTAATACAGTTCATGTTTCTGGAAGAGGCTCAGTGCTGAGACTGATTTACACAGAAGTCATACAGTAATCGACTCCTACTATTATTTCTGTTTTGATGTGTATTAATGTTGTCCGTCGGGTTGTTTTGATGTGTATTAATGCTGTCCGTGGGGTTGTTTTGATGTGTATTAATGTTGTCCGTCGGGTTGTTTTGATGTGTATTAATGCTGTCCGTCGGGTTGTTTTGATGTGTATTAATGCTGTCCGTCGGGTTGTTTTGATGTGTATTAATGCTGTCCGTCGGGTTGTTTTGATGTGTATTAATGCTGTCCGTCGGGTTGTTTTGATGTGTATTAATGCTGTCCGTCGGGTTGTTTTGATGTGTATTAATGTTGTCCGTCGGGTTGTTTTGATGTGTATTAATGTTGTCCGTCGGGTTGTTTTGATGTGTATTAATGTTGTCCGTCGGGTTGTTTTGATGTGTATTAATGTTGTCCGTCGGGTTGTTTTGATGTGTATTAATGCTGTCCGTCGGGTTGTTTTGATGTGTATTAATGTTGTCCGTCGGGTTGTTTTGATGTGTATTAATGTTGTCCGTCGGGTTGTTTTGATGTGTATTAATGCTGTCCTTCGGGTTGTTTTGATGTGTATTAATGTTGTCCGCCGGGTTGTTTTGATGTGTATTAATGCTGTCCGCCGGGTTGTTTTGATGTGTATTAATGCTGTCTGTATTAATGTTGTCTGTCGGGTTGTTTTGATGTGTATTAATGTTGTCCGCCGGGTTGTTTTGATGTGTATTAATGCTGTCCGCCGGGTTGTTTTGATGTGTATTAATGCTGTCTGTATTAATGTTGTCTGTCGGGTTGTTTTGATGTGTATTAATGTTGTCCGTCGGGTTGTTTTGATGTGTATTAATGTTGTCTGTCGGGTTGTTTTGATGTTTACTAATGTTGTCCATCGGGTTGTTTTGATGTGTATTAATGTTGTCCATCGGGTTGTTTTGATGTGTATTAATGCTGTCTGTCGGGTTGTTTTGATGTGTATTAATGTTACCTGTCGGGTTGTTTTGATGTGTATTAATGTTGTCCGTCGGGTTGTTTTGATGTGTATTAATGCTGTCCGTCGGGTTGTTTTGATGTGTATTAATGCTGTCCGTCGGGTTGTTTTGATGTGTATTAATGCTGTCCGTCGGGTTGTTTTGATGTGTATTAATGTTGTCCGTCGGGTTGTTTTGATGTGTATTAATGCTGTCCGTCGGGTTGTTTTGATGTGTATTAATGCTGTCCGTCGGGTTGTTTTGATGTGTTTGTCCGTCGGGTTGTTTTGATGTGTATTAATGTTGTCCGTCGGGTTGTTTTGATGTGTATTAATGCTGTCTGTATTAATGTTGTCTGTCGTGTTGTATTGATGTGTATTAATGTTGTCCGTCGGGTTGTTTTGATGTGTATTAATGCTGTCTGTATTAATGTTGTCTGTCGGGTTGTTTTGATGTGTATTAATGTTACCTGTCGGGTTGTTTTGATGTGTATTAATGTTGTCTGTATTAATGTTGTCTGTCGGGTTGTTTTGATGTGTATTAATGTTACCTGTCGGGTTGTTTTGATGTGTATTAATGTTGTCTGTATTAATGTTGTCTGTCGGGTTGTTTTGATGTGTATTAATGTTACCTGTCGGGTTGTTTTGATGTGTATTAATGCTGTCTGTATTAATGTTGTCTGTCGGGTTGTTTTGATGTGTATTAATGTTACCTGTCGGGTTGTTTTGATGTGTATTAATATTGTCCGTCGGGTTGTTTTGATGTGTATTAATGCTGTCCGTTGGGTTGTTTTGATGTGTATTAATATTGTCCGTCGGGTTGTTTTGATGTGCATTAATGTTGTCCGTCGGGTTGTCTTGATGTGTATTAATATTGTCCGTCGGGTTGTTTTGATGTGTATTAATGCTGTCCGTCGGGTTGTTTTGATGTGTATTAATGTTGTCCGTCGGGTTGTTTTGATGTGTATTAATGCTGTCCGTCGGGTTGTTTTGATGTGTATTAATGTTGTCCGTCGGGTTGTTTTGATGTGTATTAATGCTGTCTGTCGGGTTGTTTTGATGGTTATTAATGTTGTCCGTCGGATTGTTTTGATGTGTATTAATGTTGTCTGTCGGGTTGTTTTGATATGTATTAATGCTGTCCGTCGAGTTGTTTTGATGTGTATTAATGTTGTCCGTCGGGTTGTTTTGATGTGTATTAATGCTGTCCGTCGGGTTGTTTTGATGTGTATTAATGCTGTCCGTCGGGTTGTTTTGATGTGTATTAATGTTGTCCGTCGGGTTGTTTTGATGTGTATTAATGCTGTCCGTCGGGTTGTTTTGATGTGTATTAATGTTGTCCGTCGGGTTGTTTTGATGTGTATTAATGTTGTCCGTCGGGTTGTTTTAATGTGTATTAATGCTGTCTGTATTAATGTTGTCTGTCGGGTTGTTTTGATGTGTATTAATTTTGTCCGTCGGGTTGTTTTGATGTGTATTAATGTTGTCTGTCGGGTTGTTTTGATGTGTATTAATGTTGTCCATCGGGTTGTTTTGATGTGTATTAATGTTGTCCATCGGGTTGTTTTGATGTGTATTAATGCTGTCTGTATTAATGTTGTCTGTCGGGTTGTTTTGATGTGTATTAATGTTGTCCGTCGGGTTGTTTTGATGTGTATTAATGTTGTCTGTCGGGTTGTTTTGATGTGTATTAATGTTGTCTGTCGGGTTGTTTTGATGTGTATTAATGTTACCTGTCGGGTTGTTTTGATGTGTATTAATGCTGTCTGTATTAATGTTGTCGTCGGGTTGTTTTGATGTGTATTAATGTTGTCCGTCGGGTTGTTTTGATGTGTATTAATGTTGTCCGTCGGGTTGTTTTGATGTGTATTAATGCTGTCCGTCGGGTTGTTTTGATGTGTATTAATGCTGTCCGTCGGGTTGTTTTGATGTGTATTAATGTTGTCCGTCGGGTTGTTTTGATGTGTATTAATGCTGTCCGTCGGGTTGTTTTGATGTGTATTAATGCTGTCCGTCGGTTGTTTTGATGTGTATTAATGTTGTCCGTCGGGTTGTTTTGATGTGTATTAATGCTGTCCGTCGGGTTGTTTTGATGTGTATTAATGTTGTCCGTCGGGTTGTTTTGATGTGTATTAATGTTGTCCGTCGGGTTGTTTTGATGTGTATTAATGTTGTCCGTCGGGTTGTTTTGATGTGTATTAATGTTGTCCGTCGGGTTGTTTTGATGTGTATTAATGTTGTCCGTCGGGTTGTTTTGATGTGTATTAATGTTGTCCGTCGGGTTGTTTTGATGTGTATTAATGTTGTCCGTCGGTTGTTTTGATGTGTATTAATGCTGTCCGTCGGGTTGTTTTGATGTGTATTAATGTTGTCCGTCGGGTTGTTTTGATGTGTATTAATGCTGTCCGTCGGGTTGTTTTGATGTGTATTAATGTTGTCCGTCGGGTTGTTTTGATGTGTATTAATGTTGTCCGTCGGGTTGTTTTGATGTGTATTAATGCTGTCTGTATTAAATGTGTATTAATGTTGTCCGTCGGGTTGTTTTGATGTGTATTAATGTTGTCCGTCGGGTTGTTTTGATGTGTATTAATGTTGTCCGTCGGGTTGTTTTGATGTGTATTAATGTTGTCCGTCGGGTTGTTTTGATGTGTATTAATGCTGTCTGTATTAATGTTGTCCTGTCGGGTTGTTTTGATGTGTATTAATGTTGTCCGTCGGGTTGTTTTGATGTGTATTAATGTTGTCCGTCGGGTTGTTTTGATGTGTATTAATGTTGTCCGTCGGGTTGTTTTGATGTGTATTAATGTTGTCCTGTCGGGTTGTTTTGATGTGTATTAATGCTGTCCGTCGGGTTGTTTTGATGTGTATTAATGTTGTCCGTCGGGTTGTTTTGATGTGTATTAATGCTGTCCGTCGGGTTGTTTTGATGTGTATTAATGTTGTCCGTCGGGTTGTTTTGATGTGTATTAATGCTGTCCGTCGGGTTGTTTTGATGTGTATTAATGCTGTCCGTCGGGTTGTTTTGATGTGTATTAATGTTGTCCGTCGGGTTGTTTTGATGTGTATTAATGTTGTCCGTCGGGTTGTTTTGATGTGTATTAATGTTGTCCGTCGGGTTGTTTTGATGTGTATTAATGTTGTCCGTCGGGTTGTTTTGATGTGTATTAATGTTGTCTGTCGGGTTGTTTTGATGTGTATTAATGCTGTCCGTCGGGTTGTTTTGATGTGTATTAATGTTGTCCGTCGGGTTGTTTTGATGTGTATTAATGTTGTCCGTCGGGTTGTTTTGATGTGTATTAATGCTGTCCGTCGGGTTGTTTTGATGTGTATTAATGTTGTCCGTCGGGTTGTTTTGATGTGTATTAATGCTGTCCGTCGGGTTGTTTTGATGTGTATTAATGTTGTCCGTCGGGTTGTTTTGATGTGTATTAATGCTGTCCGTCGGGTTGTTTTGATGTGTATTAATGTTGTCCGTCGGGTTGTTTTGATGTGTATTAATGTTGTCCGTCGGGTTGTTTTAATGTGTATTAATGCTGTCTGTATTAATGTTGTCTGTCGGGTTGTTTTGATGTGTATTAATGTTGTCCGTCGGGTTGTTTTGATGTGTATTAATGTTGTCTGTCGGGTTGTTTTGATGTGTCTTAATGTTGTCCATCGGGTTGTTTTGATGTGTATTAATGTTGTCCATCGGGTTGTTTTGATGTGTATTAATGCTGTCTGTATTAATGTTGTCCGTCGGGTTGTTTTGATGTGTATTAATGTTGTCCGTCGGGTTGTTTTGATGTGTATTAATGTTGTCCGTCGGGTTGTTTTGATGTGTATTAATGCTGTCCGTCGGGTTGTTTTGATGTGTATTAATGTTGTCCGTCGGGTTGTTTTGATGTGTATTAATGCTGTCCGTCGGGTTGTTTTGATGTGTATTAATGCTGTCCGTCGGGTTGTTTTGATGTGTATTAATGCTGTCCGTCGGGTTGTTTTGATGTGTATTAATGTTGTCCGTCGGGTTGTTTTGATGTGTATTAATGCTGTCCGTCGGGTTGTTTTGATGTGTATTAATGCTGTCCGTCGGGTTGTTTTGATGTGTATTAATGTTGTCCGTCGGGTTGTTTTGATGTGTATTAATGCTGTCCGTCGGGTTGTTTTGATGTGTATTAATGCTGTCTGTATTAATGTTGTCTGTCGGGTTGTTTTGATGTGTATTAATGTTGTCCGTCGGGTTGTTTTGATGTGTATTAATGTTGTCTGTCGGGTTGTTTTGATGTTTATTAATGTTGTCCATCGGGTTGTTTTGATGTGTATTAATGTTGTCCGTCGGGTTGTTTTGATGTGTATTAATGCTGTCTGTCGGGTTGTTTTGATGTGTATTAATGTTACCTGTCGGGTTGTTTTGATGTGTATTAATGTTGTCCGTCGGGTTGTTTTGATGTGTATTAATGCTGTCCGTCGGGTTGTTTTGATGTGTATTAATGCTGTCCGTCGGGTTGTTTTGATGTGTATTAATGCTGTCCGTCGGGTTGTTTTGATGTGTATTAATGTTGTCCGTCGGGTTGTTTTGATGTGTATTAATGCTGTCCGTCGGGTTGTTTTGATGTGTATTAATGCTGTCCGTCGGGTTGTTTTGATGTGTTGTCCGTCGGGTTGTTTTGATGTGTATTAATGTTGTCCGTCGGGTTGTTTTGATGTGTATTAATGCTGTCTGTATTAATGTTGTCTGTCGTGTTGTTTTGATGTGTATTAATGTTGTCCGTCGGGTTGTTTTGATGTGTATTAATGCTGTCTGTATTAATGTTGTCTGTCGGGTTGTTTTGATGTGTATTAATGTTACCTGTCGGGTTGTTTTGATGTGTATTAATGTTGTCTGTATTAATGTTGTCTGTCGGGTTGTTTTGATGTGTATTAATGTTACCGTCGGGTTGTTTTGATGTGTATTAATGCTGTCTGTATTAATGTTGTCTGTCGGGTTGTTTTGATGTGTATTAATGTTACCGTCGGGTTGTTTTGATGTGTATTAATGTTGTCCGTCGGGTTGTTTTGATGTGTATTAATGCTGTCCGTCGGGTTGTTTTGATGTGTATTAATGTTGTCCGTCGGGTTGTTTTGATGTGTATTAATGTTGTCCGTCGGGTTGTTTTGATGTGTATTAATGTTGTCCGTCGGGTTGTTTTGATGTGTATTAATGTTGTCCGTCGGGTTGTTTTGATGTGTATTAATGTTGTCCGTCGGGTTGTTTTGATGTGTATTAATGCTGTCCGTCGGGTTGTTTTGATGTGTATTAATGTTGTCCGTCGGGTTGTTTTGATGTGTATTAATGCTGTCTGTCGGGTTGTTTTGATGTGTATTAATGTTGTCCGTCGGGTTGTTTTGATGTGTATTAATGTTGTCTGTCGGGTTGTTTTGATGTGTATTAATGCTGTCCGTCGAGTTGTTTTGATGTGTATTAATGTTGTCCGTCGGGTTGTTTTGATGTGTATTAATGCTGTCCGTCGGGTTGTTTTGATGTGTATTAATGCTGTCCGTCGGGTTGTTTTGATGTGTATTAATGTTGTCCGTCGGGTTGTTTTGATGTGTATTAATGCTGTCCGTCGGGTTGTTTTGATGTGTATTAATGTTGTCCGTCGGGTTGTTTGTGATGTCTGTATTAATGTTGTCTGTCGGGTTGTTTTGATGTGTATTAATTTTGTCCGTCGGGTTGTTTTGATGTGTATTAATGTTGTCTGTCGGGTTGTTTTGATGTGTATTAATGTTGTCCATCGGGTTGTTTTGATGTGTATTAATGTTGTCCATCGGGTTGTTTTGATGTGTATTAATGCTGTCTGTATTAATGTTGTCTGTCGGGTTGTTTTGATGTGTATTAATGTTGTCCGTCGGGTTGTTTTGATGTGTATTAATGTTGTCTGTCGGGTTGTTTTGATGTGTATTAATGTTGTCTGTCGGGTTGTTTTGATGTGTATTAATGTTACCTGTCGGGTTGTTTTGATGTGTATTAATGCTGTCCGTCGGGTTGTTTTGATGTGTATTAATGTTGTCCGTTGGGTTGTTTTGATGTGTATTAATGTTGTCCGTCGGGTTGTTTTGATGTGTATTAATGCTGTCTGTCGGGTTGTTTTGATGTGTATTAATGCTGTCCGTCGGGTTGTTTTGATGTGTATTAATGTTGTCTGTCGGGTTGTTTTGATGTGTATTAATGCTGTCCGTCGGGTTGTTTTGATGTGTATTAATGTTGTCTGTCGGGTTGTTTTTGATGTGTATTAATGCTGTCTGTCGGGTTGTTTTGATGTGTATTAATGCTGTCCGTCGGGTTGTTTTGATGTGTATTAATGTTGTCCGTTGGGTTGTTTTGATGTGTATTAATGTTACCTGTCGGGTTGTTTTGATGTGTATTAATGTTGTCCGTCGGGTTGTTTTGATGTGTATTAATGTTGTCTGTCGGGTTGTTTTGATGTGTATTAATGCTGTCCGTCGAGTTGTTTTGATGTGTATTAATGTTGTCCGTCGGGTTGTTTTGATGTGTATTAATGTTGTCCGTCGGGTTGTTTTGATGTGTATTAATGTTGTCCGTCGGGTTGTTTTGATGTGTATTAATGCTGTCCGTCGAGTTGTTTTGATGTGTATTAATGTTGTCCGTCGTGTTGTTTTGATGTGTATTAATGCTGTCCGTCGGGTTGTTTTGATGTGTATTAATGCTGTCCGTCGGGTTGTTTTGATGTGTATTAATGTTGTCCGTCGGGTTGTTTTGATGTGTATTAATGCTGTCCGTCGGGTTGTTTTGATGTGTATTAATGTTGTCCGTCGGGTTGTTTTGATGTGTATTAATGTTGTCCGTCGGGTTGTTTTAATGTGTATTAATGCTGTCTGTATTAATGTTGTCTGTCGGGTTGTTTTGATGTGTATTAATTTTGTCCGTCGGGTTGTTTTGATGTGTATTAATGTTGTCTGTCGGGTTGTTTTGATGTGTATTAATGTTGTCCATCGGGTTGTTTTGATGTGTATTCATGTTGTCCATCGGGTTGTTTTGATGTGTATTAATGCTGTCTGTATTAATGTTGTCCGTTGGGTTGTTTTGATGTGTATTAATGTTGTCCGTCGGGTTGTTTTGATGTGTATTAATGTTGTCCGTCGGGTTGTTTTGATGTGTATTAATGCTGTCCGTCGGGTTGTTTTGATGTGTATTAATGTTGTCCGTCGGGTTGTTTTGATGTGTATTAATGCTGTCCGTCGGGTTGTTTTGATGTGTATTAATGCTGTCCGTCGGGTTGTTTTGATGTGTATTAATGCTGTCCGTCGGGTTGTTTTGATGTGTATTAATGTTGTCCGTCGGGTTGTTTTGATGTGTATTAATGCTGTCTGTATTAATGTTGTCTGTCGTGTTGTATTGATGTGTATTAATGTTGTCCGTCGGGTTGTTTTGATGTGTATTAATGCTGTCTGTATTAATGTTGTCTGTCGGGTTGTTTTGATGTGTATTAATGTTACCTGTCGGGTTGTTTTGATGTGTATTAATGTTGTCTGTATTAATGTTGTCTGTCGGGTTGTTTTGATGTGTATTAATGTTACCTGTCGGGTTGTTTTGATGTGTATTAATGCTGTCTGTATTAATGTTGTCTGTCGGGTTGTTTTGATGTGTATTAATGTTACCTGTCGGGTTGTTTTGATGTGTATTAATATTGTCCGTCGGGTTGTTTTGATGTGTATTAATGCTGTCCGTTGGGTTGTTTTGATGTGTATTAATATTGTCCGTCGGGTTGTTTTGATGTGCATTAATGTTGTCCGTCGGGTTGTCTTGATGTGTATTAATATTGTCCGTCGGGTTGTTTTGATGTGTATTAATGCTGTCCGTCGGGTTGTTTTGATGTGTATTAATGTTGTCCGTCGGGTTGTTTTGATGTGTATTAATGCTGTCCGTCGGGTTGTTTTGATGTGTATTAATGTTGTCCGTCGGGTTGTTTTGATGTGTATTAATGCTGTCTGTCGGGTTGTTTTGATGGTTATTAATGTTGTCCGTCGGATTGTTTTGATGTGTATTAATGTTGTCTGTCGGGTTGTTTTGATGTGTATTAATGCTGTCCGTCGAGTTGTTTTGATGTGTATTAATGTTGTCCGTCGGGTTGTTTTGATGTGTATTAATGCTGTCCGTCGGGTTGTTTTGATGTGTATTAATGCTGTCCGTCGGGTTGTTTTGATGTGTATTAATGTTGTCCGTCGGGTTGTTTTGGTGTGTATTAATGCTGTCCGTCGGGTTGTTTTGATGTGTATTAATGTTGTCCGTCGGGTTGTTTTGATGTGTATTAATGTTGTCCGTCGGGTTGTTTTAATGTGTATTAATGCTGTCTGTATTAATGTTGTCTGTCGGGTTGTTTTGATGTGTATTAATTTTGTCCGTCGGGTTGTTTTGATGTGTATTAATGTTGTCTGTCGGGTTGTTTTGATGTGTATTAATGTTGTCCATCGGGTTGTTTTGATGTGTATTAATGTTGTCCATCGGGTTGTTTTGATGTGTATTAATGCTGTCTGTATTAATGTTGTCTGTCGGGTTGTTTTGATGTGTATTAATGTTGTCCGTCGGGTTGTTTTGATGTGTATTAATGTTGTCTGTCGGGTTGTTTTGATGTGTATTAATGTTGTCTGTCGGGTTGTTTTGATGTGTATTAATGTTACCTGTCGGGTTGTTTTGATGTGTATTAATGCTGTCCGTCGGGTTGTTTTGATGTGTATTAATGTTGTCCGTCGGGTTGTTTTGATGTGTATTAATGTTGTCCGTCGGGTTGTTTTGATGTGTATTAATGCTGTCTGTCGGGTTGTTTTGATGTGTATTAATGCTGTCCGTCGGGTTGTTTTGATGTGTATTAATGTTGTCTGTCGGGTTGTTTTGATGTGTATTAATGCTGTCCGTCGGGTTGTTTTGATGTGTATTAATGTTGTCTGTCGGGTTGTTTTTGATGTGTATTAATGCTGTCTGTCGGGTTGTTTTGATGTGTATTAATGCTGTCCGTCGGGTTGTTTTGATGTGTATTAATGTTGTCCGTTGGGTTGTTTTGATGTGTATTAATGTTACCTGTCGGGTTGTTTTGATGTGTATTAATGTTGTCCGTCGGGTTGTTTTGATGTGTATTAATGTTGTCTGTCGGGTTGTTTTGATGTGTATTAATGCTGTCCGTCGAGTTGTTTTGATGTGTATTAATGTTGTCCGTCGGGTTGTTTTGATGTGTATTAATGTTGTCCGTCGGGTTGTTTTGATGTGTATTAATGTTGTCCGTCGGGTTGTTTTGATGTGTATTAATGCTGTCCGTCGGGTTGTTTTGATGTGTATTAATGTTGTCCGTCGGGTTGTTTTGATGTGTATTAATGTTGTCCGTCGGGTTGTTTTAATGTGTATTAATGCTGTCTGTATTAATGTTGTCTGTCGGGTTGTTTTGATGTGTATTAATTTTGTCCGTCGGGTTGTTTTGATGTGTATTAATGTTGTCTGTCGGGTTGTTTTGATGTGTATTAATGTTGTCCATCGGGTTGTTTTGATGTGTATTCATGTTGTCCATCGGGTTGTTTTGATGTGTATTAATGCTGTCTGTATTAATGTTGTCCGTCGGGTTGTTTTGATGTGTATTAATGTTGTCCGTCGGGTTGTTTTGATGTGTATTAATGTTGTCTGTCGGGTTGTTTTGATGTGTATTAATGTTGTCTGTCGGGTTGTTTTGATGTGTATTAATGTTGTCCATCGGGTTGTTTTGATGTGTATTAATGTTGTCCATCGGGTTGTTTTGATGTGTATTAATGCTGTCTGTATTAATGTTGTCTGTCGGGTTGTTTTGATGTGTATTAATGTTGTCCGTCGGGTTGTTTTGATGTGTATTAATGTTGTCTGTCGGGTTGTTTTGATGTGTATTAATGTTGTCTGTCGGGTTGTTTTGATGTGTATTAATGTTACCTGTCGGGTTGTTTTGATGTGTATTAATGTTGTCCGTTGGGTTGTTTTGATGTGTATTAATGTTGTCCGTCGGGTTGTTTTGATGTGTATTAATGTTGTCCGTCGGGTTGTTTTGATGTGTATTAATGTTGTCTGTCGGGTTGTTTTGATGTGTATTAATGCTGTCCGTCGGGTTGTTTTGATGTGTATTAATGTTGTCTGTCGGGTTGTTTTGATGTGTATTAATGCTGTCCGTCGGGTTGTTTTGATGTGTATTAATGTTGTCCGTCGGGTTGTTTTGATGTGTATTAATGCTGTCCGTCGGTGTTGTTTTGATGTGTATTAATGCTGTCCGTCGGGTTGTTTTGATGTGTATTAATGTTGTCCGTCGGGTTGTTTTGATGTGTATTAATGCTGTCCGTCGGGTTGTTTTGATGTGTATTAATGTTGTCCGTCGGGTTGTTTTGATGTGTATTAATGTTGTCCGTCGGGTTGTTTTAATGTGTATTAATGCTGTCTGTATTAATGTTGTCTGTCGGGTTGTTTTGATGTGTATTAATTTTGTCCGTCGGGTTGTTTTGATGTGTATTAATGTTGTCTGTCGGGTTGTTTTGATGTGTATTAATGTTGTCCATCGGGTTGTTTTGATGTGTATTCATGTTGTCCATCGGGTTGTTTTGATGTGTATTAATGCTGTCTGTATTAATGTTGTCCGTCGGGTTGTTTTGATGTGTATTAATGTTGTCCGTCGGGTTGTTTTGATGTGTATTAATGTTGTCTGTCGGGTTGTTTTGATGTGTATTAATGTTGTCTGTCGGGTTGTTTTGATGTGTATTAATGTTACCTGTCGGGTTGTTTTGATGTGTATTAATGCTGTCCGTCGGGTTGTTTTGATGTGTATTAATGTTGTCCGTCGGGTTGTTTTGATGTGTATTAATGTTGTCCGTCGGGTTGTTTTGATGTGTATTAATGCTGTCTGTCGGGTTGTTTTGATGTGTATTAATGCTGTCCGTCGGGTTGTTTTGATGTGTATTAATGTTGTCTGTCGGGTTGTTTTGATGTGTATTAATGCTGTCCGTCGGGTTGTTTTGATGTGTATTAATGTTGTCTGTCGGGTTGTTTTTGATGTGTATTAATGCTGTCTGTCGGGTTGTTTTGATGTGTATTAATGCTGTCCGTCGGGTTGTTTTGATGTGTATTAATGTTGTCCGTCGGGTTGTTTTGATGTGTATTAATGTTGTCTGTCGGGTTGTTTTGATGTGTATTAATGTTGTCTGTCGGGTTGTTTTGATTTGTATTAATGTTGTCTGTCGGGTTGTTTTGATGTGTATTAATGCTGTCCGTCGGGTTGTTTTGATGTGTATTAATGCTGTCCGTCGGGTTGTTTTGATGTGTATTAATGCTGTCCGTCGGGTTGTTTTGATGTGTATTAATGCTGTCTGTCGGGTTGTTTTGATGTGTATTAATGTTGTCTGTCGGGTTGTTTTGATGTGCATTAATGTTACCTGTCGGGTTGTTTTGTTGTTCAGGATTTCTCTCACTGCTCTTCATCTCCACTAACGTTACTGAGTTTGAATTCATGATGTTCGCTTTCTTCATCTTGCCTCTTGTTTGTATCTGTAGACTGCGTTTGTTGTCTGTATTTGACTAACGTTACTGTGTCTATAGACTGTGTGTTTGTAAGCGTTTCTGTCCGCTTCGATCGCTATAATCATCTCAACTCATTTGCATATTCTGTGGCGCTCCTGTCTGTGACGTCACGAATAGAACACGCGTGCGCCGCAGCGGTGAAGTCACGTGACCCGCTCCAGGGCGAAGCTGCGCTACAAACACATTTGAAGCAAGGAACTTGTTGAAAGTATAATAAGATGACCAGATTTCTGAAATGTAAACCGGGGACAAATGTTATGTGGTCAAAATGTTATTTAATGTTAATGTTGTAAACTGCGAAAATGAAGTCTCAAAATCCAAATGAACCGAACAAGATTGACTCGAACAAGACGTCGATAAATGAACGCGTGTCACCTGATCCGCAAATGTACAGATTCCTTTTTGCATGAGCAATTTATGATATATGAATGCAGAACATAACATTTGTATTCGCAAACATGTCTGTATTTGTGTAAATCGCTGCACAATCATTTAATCCCGAATTCCACAGATTCAAATTGAAAGGCATTTGTTTGTGGTTAGTAAGATACATGCATAAAATTTATGCAGTCCATGGATAATTGTGCGTGCATCTATAAATCATTTCGAGTCTAATATCATCCCATAAATTAACAGCAAATTTTCATTTTTGGGTGAACTATCCCTTTAAAGCTCCAGAAAAAATTTGTTTAATGAACGTCTCGGTTACATGTGTAACCCTCGTTCCCAGAAGGAGGGAACGGAGACGTAACGTCAGTGTGACTGACTAATGGGATCTCGCTCGAGAGCCCAATCATCTTCGAGTGTTAACAAAACAAGCCAATGACAGTTGGCGTGCGTGATTCGCCACGCGCACCCGCCCCGCAGCGCGGGTATAAAAGGAGAGCGCGTGCAAACGCACATCAGTTTTTCGCTGAGGAGCCGAGACTGTGTGCCCCGGCCGTACAGCGGTGGTACAGCAACTATGGCGACGGAACGTTACGTCTCCGTTCCCTCCTTCAGGGAACGAGGGTTACACATGTAACCGAGACGTTCCCTATCAGTCAGTCACGTTCGACGTAACATCAGTGTGACTGACTAATGGGATCCCTTTGGAAAACGCCACTATTTCTGACCCCCTCCAGTGCCCTGCAGAAGCCGGCAAGTCCCCCCACACCAGTTGGGACGGAAGATAGGACAGGGCTTAGGCAGAGATGACCGACACTGCTGTTCCGTACAGTGGGTATGGATAACACTGGGAAAGCGTACTCCAAGTAGGGGAACGCTACGGAAGCCACATCCTGCGTAAGGAGGTACCATGTGGGGATTACACATATGGACTGGCCAGGGGCAGTACTACATATGGAAGTCTCTGAGGTAGACTCAGCCAGCCTGGGGTGAGATAACTACACAGCAGAGACGGCAGAAGGTCTCTGCCAGGGAAAGACACGGGCTCACCGTGAGGGGAGCCGTACCGTGGAAGAATACACATGTGGGATCACCCAAAGGGGAATCACTACACACGGGCACCTAGCCCAGCACAAGGGCTGACCTTGGGCAAACACACGAGTGCTGGACCTGGTGTCTGGCGCTCCGCCACGCCTGACTGCCGAGGGTGCGGGAGGAACTCCAACAGGGTTCGCCGTGGGGAACTGAACTGAGAAGCAACAAAAGCGCACGTATCCAAGGGGGCACGGTAAGCGCCGGGCCTGCTAGGCCAAGACTATAGCCTCCACTATCCAGTGGGCAAGTCTCTGTTTGGAGACAGCCTTTCCCTTCTGCTGTCCTCCGAAGCAGACAAAGAGCTGGTCTGAGGTCCTGAAGCTCTGCGTGCGATCCACGTAAACGCGCAAGGCGCGGATGGGACAGAGCAGCGCAATGGCTGGGTCTGCCTCCTTCCGGGGCAGCGCTTGCAAGTTCACCACCTGATCCCTAAAGGGCGTGGTGGGAACTTTGGGCACATATCCAGGCCGGGGTCTCAGGACAACGTGAGAGTCAGCCGGCCCGAATTCTAGGCATGAATCGTCGACCGAAAATGCCTGCAGGTCCCCCACCCTCTTGATCGAGGCCAATGCAGTGAGGAGCACTGTCTTTAACGACAGAAACTTAAGCTCTACTGACTGCAGAGGCTCGAAGGGCTCCTCCTTCAAGGCCGTCAGGACCAAGGGGAGATCCCAAGATTGTACCAGATGAGGGCGCGGAGGATTTAACCTCCTCGCCCCTCTGAGGAACCTGACGACCAAGTCGTGCTTCCCCACAGACTTACCGTCTACTGCATCGTGATGTGCGGCAATAGCGGCGACATACAATTTGAGGGTGGAGGGAGACAGCCTTCGCTCCAACCCATCTTGCAGAAAAGAGAGCACGACCGCGATCGGGCATCTTCGGGGGTCTTCCCGGCGGGAAGGACACCAATCGACGAACAGGTTCCACTTCAGCCTGTAAGCGTGTCTTGTAGACGGGGCTCTAGCTGAAGTGATGGTGTTTACTACCGATGGAGGTAGCCCATCTAGAACCTCCGCGTCCCGTCCAAGGACCATACGTGGAGTTTCCACAAGTATGGACGCGGGTGCCAGAGGGTGCCCCCTCTCTGAGAAAGGAGATCCCTCCTCAGAGGAATTTGCCAAGGAGGGGCTGTCGCGAGGAGCATCAGTTCTGGGAACCAAGTCCGATTGGGCCAGTACGGCGCCACCAAGAGGACCTGCTCCTCGTCCTCCCTGACCTTGCACAGGATCTGTGCGAGAAGGCTCACTGGGGGAAACGCATATTTGCGTAGGCCCCGAGGCCAGCTGTGTGCCAGCGCGTCCGTACCGAGGGTCCCCTCGGACAGGGAGTAAAACAGCTGGCAGTGGAACGTTTATTGGGAGGCAAACAGGTCTACCTGAGCGTCCCCGAAGCGTCTCCAAATCAGCTGGACTACCTCGGGGTGGAGTCGCCATTCTCCCGGAAGGGCGGGCTGACGTGAGAGCTCGTCGGCTGCACGATTGAGCTCACCAGGGATATGAACGGCGCCAAGCGACCTCAGATGCTTCTGACTCCAAAGGAGGAGATGGCGGGCGAGTTGCGACAGGCGACGGGAGCGTAGACCACCCTGGTGGTGGATGTATACAACGGTCGCAGTGTTGTCCGTACGGACCAGTACATGCTTGTCGTGTAGCAGCCCTTTGAAGCGGCGCAGAGCAAGCCATACTGCTAGCAACTCGAGGCAATTGAGGACCAGAATGCCACTGCAACCGGGACCCTGTCCAGAGCCCTGCAGCTGCATGCCTGTTGCACATGGCTCCCCAGCCCATGGCAGAGGCATCTGTTGACACAACAACATGCCTGGATACTTGCCCTAGGGGAACTCCTGCCCGAAGAAAAGCAAGATCCGACCACGGGCCGAAGGTCTGACGGTAGGACGGGGTAACTGAGACCCGGTACGTGCCGCGTTGCCATGCCCATCTCGGGACCCGGTCTTGAAGCCAATGCTGAATAGGTCTCATATGAAGCAATCCGAGCGGCGTGACAGCGGCTGCGGATGCCATATGCCCCAGGAGCCTCTGAAAGTGTTTCAGTGGAACCGCCCTCTTGCACTGGAAAGACTCCAGGCAGTTCAGCATCGACTGAGCACGCCCCACTGAGAGACGTGCTGTGAGGTTGACCGAGTCCAACTCCATGCCGAGAAAAGAGATCCTCTGCACAGGGGAGAGTTTGCTCTTTTCCCAGTTGACCCGAAGCCCCAACCGGCTGAGGTGCCAAGCACCGTGTCCCTGTGTTCGCACAACAGTGCTCGAGACTGGGCCAGTATGAGCCAGTCGTCGAGGTAGTTGAGAACGCGAATGCCTGCTTCCCTTAATGGAACAAGGGCTGCCTCCACGACCTTGGTGAAGACACGAGGCGACAGGGATAGCCCGAAGGGGAGGACTTTGTACTGATATGCTCGTCCTTCGAACGCAAAGCAGAGAAACGGTCTTTGTCGAGGGAGGATTGAGACATGAAAGTACGTGTCCTTCAGGTCGATCGCTGTGAACCAATCGAAAGGAAGGATGCATTGAAAAATGCGTCTCTGCGTCAACATCCTGAATGGGAGCTTGTGAAGGGCCCGATTCAGGACGCGCAGGTCCAAGATTGGTCGTAACCCACCGCCTTTCTTGGGTACGATGATGTACGGGCTGTAAAACCCCGACTTCATCTCGGCTGGAGGGACCGGCTCTATCGCGTCCTTCGCCAGCAGGACCGCGACTTCCGTACGCAAGAGAGGGGCATCCTTGCTCAACACAGAGGTGAACTGAATGCCCCTGAACTTGGGAGGATGCCGGGCGAACTGAATCGCGTAGCCAAGTCTAATGGTTCTCATGAGCCAGCGAGACGGCCTGGGGAGCGCTAGCCAGGCCCCCAGAAACCGTACAAGCGGGACCAGGGAAGCCACAGACGTACCCGCGGTGGGGCAGCAAAGTGGAGCACAGGGACCCGACTCGGAAAGCAGCGCGTTCCGAAGTGGGGTCTGAGTGCGCGGTGCGACACTTACCTTGCTCCATGGCTGGGCAGGGGGCGCGGGAGAAGGCATTGCGTCCTCGGACCGGACCCTGCTGCCCACTGGCGAAAGAAGAGGGGGACGGAGGTGTCGAGACTGTGTCCCGTGCACTGCCATCCTCGCCCCCTTGGGAACCGGAGACACTGCTCTGAAAGTTTGGGTACCACTGGCCAGAGAGCCAGTGGCGGAACAACCCAAAAAAGGGAAGAAAGGATTTTCCACCCAGACCTCCACCGGGGGAAGGAGCAGACTCACCATCTCCTGAAGAGCAGGACCCAGTGTCTCGGGTTCGCCCGTCCCAGGAACGCCGCTTGCCCTGGCACTTCATGGGCCTGGCAGGGGCAGAGACGGGCTGCGCCACATTCCTGCTGCCAGCTCCACGCTGCGGCCAGAGTGAAGGCTGCTGCTGGGGCCGCGCTGGAGCAAAGGTGGGGGCAGCAGGAGGGCGCCCTCGGCGACGAGCGGGCGGAGGGGCTGCAACCGGCGGCGGGGTGATGACAGCAGTGGGCCGCCGGGGCAGAATGTGTCCGCCCGCTTCTGTGCGATGGAGAACTGCTGGGCAAAGCTCTCCACTGCGTCGCCGGAGAGGCCTGCCTGGGAGATTGGGGAGTCCAGGAAGCGGTGCTTGTCGGACTCACCCATATCCGCTAGGTCCAGCCATAGGTCATTCCTGGACCACCAGAGTGGACATCGTCTGACCGAGGGACCGCGCTGTGACTTTCGTTGCACGAAGGGCAAGGTCCGTCGCTGTGCGCAGTTCCTGCATCAAACCTGGGTCAGAACTACCCTCGTACAGCTGCTTCAACGCCTTGGCCTGGTAGGTTTGCAGGAGGGCCATGGCGTGCAGGGCAGAGGCGGCCTGTCCAGCAGCTCTGTAAGCCTCGGCCGTTGAAACGGACGAGAACCCACGAGCCCTGGACGGGAGGCGCGGATTACCCTGCCAGGCGGCAGTGCCCGCGGGCAAAGCTGCACCGCAATAGCACAGTCAACTGGAGGGATCTCCACATACCCCTTAGCCACCCCGCCATCGAGGGCAGTTAGGACGGAAGAAGCACTAGCTCTGTTTCGGGCAGAAAACGGTGCCCTCCAAGAGCTAGTCACTTCCTCATGCACCTCCGGGAAGAACGGAACCTGAGGTGATTGCCGAAGACCGGCCTGCGCCCCCAGGAGCCAGTCGTCCAGCCTTGAGCATTCGGGAGAAGGAGGAGGCCTCCAGTGCAGCCCGAAGCTCTCAGCGGCCCAGGAAAGCATTGCAGTCAGCCCTGGATCTGACTCGGGCAATGCCACTCTTCCTGACGGAGGCAGCGCAGCCGAATCGTCATCTCCAGAACCTAGATCGCCCTCCGATGCAGCGATCGACATCCTGTCATCTGCTGGTGCTCCGAACGACATGCTGGGCCCCGCCCTGTCCGAGGACACCGCAAGCCTGTCCGGAAACACCAGATGGTGCGACGCGCTGAAGGAGTGAGAGGCCCGCGGAGACGCACTCGACGGGGAAGCTCTCACTGTGATCCTCAAGTCACCCTGACCATGAGCCGAAGTAGCCCTCCGAGCCGGAGGAGCTAGAACGGGGCATGGCAAGGGGGATACCCCCCCGTTTGTCGGGGAGATATCTGGAGCGCAGCGTCGCGATGGTCATGTTCCCGCCTTGAGAACATGACTCATCCACGAGCGCTGACTCAGCGTGCTGATAGCCCAAGCACGAGAGACAGCGATCATGACCGTCAGATGAAGCCAGGAAACGACCACATCCAGAAACACACGAGCGGGAAGCCATCTTTAAAAAGACGCCCGTCGCTCGTGGAGCTCTTTTAGAATTTGCTCTTTTTTGAAAAGAAATGCTCTTTTAGAAAAGTGCTGAAGCGCACAGGGAAGGTCGCGGCGTGACCGCAGTTGGAGAGCTGCAGCACGCCGTCAGAGAAGCAGCAGCACTGGATCGCAACCTCCGCTGACGCGCCGTAACACCAACACTGTAGCTGTCTGTAGACACTCTCAGAGACTCGCACTGAAAGGCTTGGCTCCGATGCGAAAAGCTGATGTGCGTTTGCACGCGCTCTCCTTTTATACCCGCGCTGCGGGGCGGGGTGCGCGTGGCGAATCACGCACGCCAACTGTCATTGGCTTGTTTTGTTAACACTCGAAGATGATTGGGCTCTCGAGCGAGATCCCATTAGTCAGTCACACTGACGTTACGTCGAACGTGACTGGCTGATAGGGAACAAAGAAAAAACGAAACAAGCTAAACAAAATGTTAGCAATCAAACATTTACAAATAGTATTATTGTTCACAATTACATCTTTAAAATGAGGCAGAAGTAAAAAAATAAATAAATGAACCAGGTGTTACAGTATATAAAATCAAATCAAGTCACCTTTATTTACATAGCGCTTTATACAATACTGATTGTGTCAAAGCTGCTTTACAGAGTCAAACAGGAAAATAGTTTGTCAATAATGCAAGAGGACAATAAGTAATTTTTCCAGTTAAAGTCAGTTCATTGGTGATTCAGTGTTGAGATCATCCAGTTCAGCTCTCTTCCAATAATGTCTGTGCAATCAGCCAAGCGTCCCCAAATAAGCAAGCCAAAGGCAACAGTGGCAAGGACCCAAAACTCCATCGGTGACAGAAACTGAGTAGAAAACCTTGGGAGCAAGCAGGCTCACTCGGGGTGCAGTTCTGCTCTGGCCAGACGAAACCAGCTTGGCGTGGTTTAATTCTAGGCTGCAACACAGGTCAGATTGAGCAGAGGATTGTCTGGTTCTCATGGTCTTGTCCCGATGGCTGACGGGGTCTTTGGAGGGGATCTGTCTCTGGAGCTCATTTAGCTGACATGGTCTCCACTGACATTCAGGGCTGTCGAGGTCATCTCTAGGTGCTGATCGACCATCTGATCTGGATACGGACTGGATCTGGTGGCTATAGTGACCTCGGAATAAGAAAGAAACAGACTAATATTAGCATAGATACCACTGAGAACAGTAAAGTAAACATTATAATTGTAGTAAAACACCAATGAAACCTTTGGCCACACCCTGATGGAGAAAGAAATGTACATTTTAAGTTCAAAAAATGAAATGATGCCTTTTAAATCATTTACAATGTATCAATATCAGTTAATTCAATTTGTGATGAAACAAAGTTGCAACCCTTTTTTTGGCACAAATCCATTCCACAATCCATTGCACAACAGAGAGCATTGATGCTGACTGGATTTGTAATAGAACATGTACATTTCATATTATAGGACTAAGTTACCTCAAATAGCATAAAAATTATATCAAAATATAAAGGTCCTGCCTGTTGTTGATAAATACCAATAGTGACGTTTTACAAATTGATTGATCAGTTGTCCCAGTGTTTACTGAGCCACGGTCTTCCCCAGACCCATTGCAGGAACTAGTGTGCACGATCTAGTGATTCACTACCTAGGGAACTGACTGAGATGCTTTGAACGGCCTTGTGAAACGATTCAGTTGTTCGTTTTTGTTCAGAACGACGAACTTCTCTTCCGAAGCGCCTTCATGAGACCTGAAACGGCGTGTAATGTTAATCCGCCCCGTTTGAAAAGAGCGACATTTCACCGTGGCTTGTTGTTAGTAATGTTTAATGTAGTCTTTTTAATTCACGGGACAATTGCAAAAGTTTACACACGCAAAAACCCATTCAACATGCCCATGTTAACTTCAAATGAGTGCATTACTGTGGTTTACATTATAACCCCTTTCACACAGAGATTCCGGAAAATACACAGGTAATGTGTTCCGGCATTTGTTCCCGGATCGTCAGATTTGCTGCATTCACACTGCCAGTGATTTTCCGGAATCTGTGCGTGCATTCACACACAACCCGTAAAGACACGTGACCTTTCATGTGACGTGTATAATGCGCGCTCACCATTTCACTAAACTGGAGAATGATTTCAGCTTCAGCGCGGATAGTGAGGAGCTCCCTGTTCGCCGCTTCATTCTAGTTTACACATTTTTCGTCGTGTGAACGTTGATCTGCCTTCAAAACACCCGGTAAAACTGTCGAACGATAAAGTGCGTCATCACTACCACACACTCGTTACGGCATTGATCCGGCTTTTGTTCACACTGCGCTCGTTCCGGAACTGAACCCGGCAATGTTACTAGGTCCCAACCCGGGTTCAATCCCGGAATTAATCCCGGGACGTGTTTGCGTTCACACAGAAGGCATTCCGGCAATTTTCTGGCAATTTTCCGGGACCAACGTGCAGTGTGAATGGGGCTTAAGTTACACATTTCATAGATTTCGGTTAACGTTAGTCGTATTAAGCATAATGGAGTTACTATAAATTCATTATAGTAACACAGCTTTAGATATTAATTGTGTTTTATGAATTAAACAGTGTGAAAGACCACATTCCCTTCACTTAAATTTCCCTCAGACACATCATACAATGCTTATTAGATGTTTTTATGTTGTACGTTTGTGTATAAATATATACATTTTAAATAAAACATTTACACCTTTTAAATATACGTTTTGATAAATTCAGTCTAACGTTAAGTACAAATATACAGGTGCATCTCAGAAAATTAGAATATGGTGAAAAAGGTCACTTTTTCTTGTAACTTATTTCAAAAAGTTAAACTTTCATATATTTTAGATTCATTACATGTAAAGTAAAACACTTCAAAAGTTTTTTTGTTTTAATTTTGATGATTACAGCTTACAGCTAATGAAAGTCCAAAATCAGTATCTCAAAATATTAGAATATTTACATTTGAGTTTCAATTAATGACCATCCCTACAGTATAAATTCTGTGTATCTCTTGTTCTTTGAAACCACAATAATGGAGAAGACTGCTGAGTTGGCAATGATCCAGAAGACGATCACTGACACCCTCCACAAAGAGGGTAAGTCACAGAGGGTCATTACTGATAGGGGACTGTTCAAGGAGTGCTGTATCAAAGCATATTAAATGTAAAGTTGACTGGAAGGAAGAAATTGGGTAGGAAAATGTGTAAAAGCAACAGGGACGACCGCAAGCTTGAGAATACTGTCAAGCAAAGCTGATTCAAACACTTGTGAGAGCTTCACAAGGAGTGAACTGAAGCTGGAGTCAGTGCATCAAGAGTCACCACGCTCAGACGTCTTCAGGAAAAGGGCTACCAAGCCACTTCTGAACCAGAGACAACGTCAGAAGCATCTTACCTGGGCTAAGGAGAAAAAGAACTGGACTGTTGCTCAGTGGTCCAAAGTCCTCTTTTCAGATGAAAGTAAATTTTGCTTTTCATTTGGAAATCAAGGTCTGGAGTCTGGAGGAAGACTGGAGAGGCACAGAATCCAAGCTGCTTGAAGTCCAGTGTGAAGTTTCTGAAGTCAGGGATGATTTGGGGTGCCGTGACGTCTGCTGGTGTTGGTCCATTGTGTTTTCTGAAGTCCAAAGTCACTGCAGCCGTCTACCAGGAGATTTTAGAGCACTTTATGCTTCCTTCTGCTGACAAGCTTTATGGAGATGCTGATTTCCTTTTCCAGCAGGACTTTAGCACCTGCCCACAGTGCCAAAACCACTTCCAAGTGCTTTGCTGACCATGATATTACTGTGCTTGATCGGCCAGCCAACATGCCTGACCTGAAGCCCATATGGAATCTATGGAATATTTTCTAGAGAAAGATGAGAAACAGTCGATCCAACAATCCAGACGAGCTGAAGGCTCAGTTGTGCCTCAGCAGTGCCACAGGCTGATCGCTTCCACGCCACACCTCACTGATGCTGGAGTTTGTGCTAAATGAGCCCTGACCAAGTATTGAGTGCATAAATGAATATACTTTAAAGAACTTGAACTTTTGCAAATCCTTTTTTTGATTGATCTTAGGAAATATTCTAATATTTTGAGAAACTGATTTTTGACTTTCATTAGCTGTATGCTCTAATCATCAAAATTAAAACAAAAAAACTTTTGAAGTGTTTTACTTTAATCTAAAATATATGAAAGTTTCACTTTTTGAAATAAGTTACAAGAAAACAACTTTTTCACCATATTCTCGTTAAATTTAGTCTAAAAAAATAACATTTATTTACTTGCACTTACCTGACACGTGAACTTGACAAAATGGTGGCGTGGTTTCTCCCGCGAAGTCACTCAGGCTGTCACGAATCCGGTCCATGAACTTCTGTTCACTCACCACCAGAGGTCACCCGCTCACCGCATGGACTCTTGCACTACACTACTGTTGCACTTCACCATTGGACTACAGTTCCCATCATCCATTGCACTGATGACACACACACACACAGCTGTCACAAATCACACATTGTCCTGGCCGAGTATTGTATAGCGTTTATCACTCGCCTAGCGATAGCTACTCTACGGAGCCCACTCAGTTTTCATAGTCTTGCCTTGCCTTGTGTTTTCTAGTGTTTTGATACCTGCCCGTGTTTCCTGGATTTACCCTTTGCCTTGCCATTCGGACTCTGTTTGCACCTCTCTTGGATTATAGCTCGTGTACCTGGATTATCTCTCTGCCTTGCCCTGTTGGATATCGTTCGCCGATCGTCGAACCACGCTTGCCCTAGGAATACTCTTGTGTCTTGCCCGTGCCATACCTGTTCGCTGTTGTTTGATAATCCTGCCTGTTATTTGACTGTTTATTAATAAAAGCTTGCACATGGATCCGCACGTCTCATGTCTCGTTCGCCGCGTTACACAGGCTCGTGCACGTGCAGAATGATCTGTGTTGGCTGGATTTGTTTTTATTAGTTTAGTCAAAATTTAGCATTCCGAATGTTGACTGGATTTGAAAATAACCATTCATTTAATGTTTTTAAAATATATTTGTGCAGACTTAATATAATGTCTTCTCAACTAAGCCCAAGCAATAAAATTTGTTCAACTTAAATTTTTCTGCCCTTCCAACATTTTGTTAATTGGATTTTTTGCAGAGTACGCCAAATAGAAACAGAAAATTGTGCCGCTGAAACGCACTTTCATGAGATCGGGTTAGAATAAATGTTCTCTAAAACGGCTCTTTTTGTGCTTTACAGAAACATCCACACACAGGTTTGGATGACAGAGCAGTAGTGCTGGGCGGTATGACCAACATTTTATATAACGGTATTTTTCAAAATTATACCGGTTTCATGGTATGTGACTGTATTTTTGTTTTTATTTTGTTTGATGCATGACCAGGTGTTAACCACATTTTCTTCTGAATGAGAGAGGAAATACTGCAGTAGATTGACTTAGAATGCCCTATTTTGCTGTCAGGATGTGAATATTGTAGAAAGATTCCACACTAAATAGTGACTAAACATGACCCATTAATACATGTTAACCAGAAGTCACTCTCACTTTACTTCTTATATCCTGATTTATAATTGCGACATTGTCTTATAAAATCAACATGTGTCTACACCAGAGGTTGCGTTAGACTTTAACATTGTCCGTCTGAAAAACTGCTGACTACTGTTATCTAACTCAGGTTCGGATTCATTGAACGGCTACAGGATGTCTGGTCAGAACATTAGGTCTCACACCAGTAATGTACTGCTGCCCCCAAATTCACACAGTGAATTTGAACAACAAGAAAGGCCTTACTAAGTATTGGAATGTCATTCATACAAAGGAGGTAGGAAGATGATCTTTGTCACTGGTCTTAGATAAGTTTTGTCCTTCACTTTGATCTCAGCTGATCTGACTCTGTTATTCTTTCCAGGGAAAACTTGAACAATCCTTTCAACAGGCCACAGTGTGCGAGGTAGCTGTGGATCCACAATCATAACAGTTTTACCTATCCTTAGGTTGTCTGTTTCTGACATCCATTTCTGTCTGGTTTGAAGGCTGGGTAGGTAGTTACGGATGAATTGCCTCCAAAACTGATTCAAGTTTCAAGTTTTATTTGTCATATACACGACTATACAGAGAGTGTATAACCAGCAGTGAAATGTGAGTCAGGTCCGCTCCATGGACAGTGCAAATATTGTAGAATACAACACAAGGGAAGTATACATAAAATAAAATGAATAAAAAATAAGATATAAAGAATAAAATATAAAAAGAATGTGCATGACAGTATGCTGTAGAATTAAATATTAAGATAAGCGTGACTGTACGAGAGAGGAATGTGCAAACAGGTTGAACATGGTTGACATGTAGCAGCAATCTCAAAAAATAAATAAAAAAAATAAGATAATAAGATACCAAGACACAGAAAGTGTTGTGTGCAAATGACACTGTCAGTATGAGGTAGAGAATAATGGATATATTACTGATTGTTAGTGATTATGAAGTCAGATGATGTTAAGAGGCTGAGTTTGAGTTCAGGAGTCTGATGGCCTTGGGGAAGAAACTCCTCCTAAGTCTCTCAGTTTTTGCCATCAGTCTGCGGAAGCGCTTACCAGATGGCAGCAAAGTACAAAGACAGTTACCAGGGTGATTTGAGTCCTTGGTGATTTTGACAGCTCTGCTTCTGCAGCGTTTGAGGTAGATGTCCTGCAGAGAGGGAAGAGCAGACCCAGAGATACGCTCAGCTAAGCGCACAACTCTCTGCAAGGCCTTGCAATCTTGACTGGAGCTGTTTCCATACCACACTGAGAGTCAATACACTTTCTATGGTCCCTGAATAGAAAGTTTTCAGGATTGTTGGAGAGACCCTGAATTTCCTCAGCTGTCACAGATGGTACAGTCTTTGCCTGGCTTTCTTGACCAGTGTTTGAATGTGTGTAGTCCAAGTCAGGTCCTCGGAGATGTTTACACCGAGGTACTTGAAGCTGCTTACCCTCTACACAGGGATCCCGCTGATCATAAGAGGGGTGTAGGGCAGCAGGTGTCTCTTTCTGAAGTCCACAATCAGCTCTTTAGTTTTGCTCACATTCAGAGAGAGACAGTTGTCCTGGCACCATGATGTAAGTCTCTCCACCTCATCCAAGTATGCGGTCTCATCATTGTTGGAAATAAGGCCCAGAACCACAGTATCATCAGCAAATTTGATAATAGATGTGGAGCTGTGAGAGGACACGCAGTCATGTGTGTAGAGAGAGTAGAGCAGGGGACTCAGGACGCAACCCTGCGGGGCTCCTACGTTCAAGGTGATGGAGTTTGAGGTGTACTGGCCTACCTTCACCACTTGAGGTCTGCCGGTGAGGAAATCTTGAATCCAGTCGCAGAGTGAAGTGTTTAGGCCGAGGCCTGTGAGTTTAGAAGCCAGCTTGATGGGGACTATAGTGTTGAAAGCTGAGCTATAGTCTATGAAAGCAGCCTTGCAAAGTTCCCATTGCTGCTGTCAATGTGTGTGAGGGAGGAGTGGAGTATGTGAGAGATGGCATCATCAGTAGATCTGTTGGGACGATAGGCAAACTGAAGAGGGTCCAAAGTAACAGGGATGGAGGAGCTAATGTGGCTCTTAACAAGTCTCTCAAAAACCTTCATGACTATTGATGTGAGGGCCACTGGTCGATAGTCATTCAGGCAGGAGGGTTTATTGTTCTTAGGCACAGGGATGATGATGGATTTTTTAAAGGAGGTGGGAACCACAGAGGTAGCAAGGGACTCGTTGAAGATAGAAGTGAACAAACCAGCAAGCTGATCAGCGCATGACCTCAGGACACGGCCAGTAATCCCGTCAGGTCCGGCCACTTTCCTTACGTTCACTCTCTTTAGGGCCCTGCGAACCTCGTCCTCCGTCACGGTGATCACGTGATTCTCGCTTCTCTGATCAGCTAGCAGCTGACTATGCCTCCATCTCCGTCGGCTCAGAAGCTCAGAATCCTGGTATGTCACCTGTGGAAGTTCATTTCCGTTTTAAATACAAAAGTACAAAAAAGTGCAACAGTAACTTATACTCAATCTAAGTAGTCCTTTAAAAAAACACTAAGTGCAGCCACAATGTTGTGAAATAAGAGACTTGAGTAATAGAGTACAAAAATAAAGCTCAACTGAACAAGTTAAGATTCAGCAAGAGCAGTATTAAACCCAGAATGAAAATATACATATTTCAAGTAACTTAAACTAGGTTACACACTGCTGTGGAAATTTAGTATTTGTATTTGCTATCACAAAGCTTTCTGAGTTTGTCTGTTTCCACTAGATGGCGCTTGTGTACTTAGACACTTGCTTATCATAGTATAACTTTTCATTAGTTTAATTTGTATAACTTTATATTTTGGTTATTTTACTATGTTTATTGTGACTTTATACCGAATTATTGTTTACTTGAGCAAGATTGAAAAAGAGTTTTGGTTTTATTTTATTTTATTCCCATCTTGCCTTTGTATATCACTTCCTGTTTTGTCATCTGCGCGAAGAGATGGAAGATGTCATCATTGAAAGGTTAAAGGTGTTTATCTGTATGATTACAAGTCATCCGTCCAAGAAACTTCAAGATATAACCCCCTCTCTTAGCTTACAAGCAGGCAAAAGTGGTATGTTGATGTATTTTTTGTTCATTTAAGAGTTTAAAGTCGTATGCTTGTTTTCCGTGTAACTGAATGTGTGACTGATGTTTGTTATTCGTCCTGTTTATTTAGTTCTACGGTGTTTGTGTTGGCGTTGAAGTCCATGTCCATAAGTGCATTAAACATCTGTGAAAGGAACCTCAGCCTTCGTGTTGTGACTAAGGGAGGCATAGTAGAACACTTCACTGCGTTGGTGAAGGCCAAGATCATCAGATGGTAAAAGTCGTGGAAGTCGGCCAGCAAGAGGCAAAAGGTGTTGGATAAGGGAAGTACAACTTTCAAAACGACCGCTATTGAATGACTGAAGCAGCAGTGGGCAAGTAAAAGCTGAACAAAGCAAGCACTTTTAATTTAGTGTCTTGGAAGCAGCGCAAGGTTTTGTGAACTGTTGCTAAAGCTTCAATTGTGCTGGTATTGCCATCATCTTCATTCTAAGTGGACATTTTCTAATAATTGCTCGCCTTAAGAAACTATAAGGACTAAAAAAAGGACAAACAAAGGTGTTATATGTATTATTGAGAGACTGAAACTGAAATTTTCTGTTTTTTGTATGCTTTATAATTTTGCGTGTTCACATTTCACAAGTTGTATCCATGCTTCTGCTACTAAACAGTTCTATAGTTCTCAATTTACACGGTTGAATCACTCAAGTTTAGCTGAGTCACTTGCACTAGAACTTTAGACTGTTCCTTTTGAATATCACATTATAGTGCAACACAGAATTGACATGTCAGATACAAGTGAAAATACAGTGTTGTCCAGTAAAGAAGCTATCTGTGCAGATCCTACAGCACAAGAAGTTGACGATGCAGAGAAGGCTCTCTTACCAAAGCAGGCTGAGGATGTTGAAATGGCTGCACAAGTACAACAACCTCAGGTGGGCGCAGATAATACACAGACAGATATCAGAAGAAGCCAGCGTGTACGCGTGCTCACCGAAAAAGGTAAAATGTTGCAAGACGCTAGACTGAACAATCTGAAAGGAAGCTTTGAACAGAAGTATAGAAGATGGAAGTATCACATCAATGGTTTAAAAAGAGCCATGAAAAATAATGATGATGCAGATTTGATTTTTGAGGTTGTGAGCACCATTAATGCCATACAGTCTGAGGTAGACCATATTTATGGTGACATAAGAAGCATCACAAGCCCTGAGCCAGAAATTCGGAGAAAAAATGACACTTGTCTTGCCATTACTAGCACTGCAAATGAAAAGTCTCAACGCTTTCTCAACAGAGATTCTGAGAACATACCCTGGCCTGATTCAGATTCAGTGTTTGAAGCCACTGTGTCCAGCATCATCTCTGCAACCTCCAGTAAGTCAAAGTCTGTTTCTAAGATGTCCAGTCAGTCTTCCCATCATTCTTTGCAGAAAAGACAAGAAGCAGCGGCTGAAGTAGCAGCTACACAAGAGGTCATTAAAATAATGAAGACACAGCATCAATATGAAGAGGAAATTAGGAAACTTGAGGCAGAAGATGAAAGGTTAACGGCCGAGAGAGAAGCTCAAGAAAGGGAAATAGAAGCGGAGAATGCAAGAAAAAGAGCTCAATTTGTCTCAGAAAGTACTATCAGGAAAATAAGGTTGGAAGAGAAGAAAAAGGAGGTGGAACGATTGGAAGAACTAAAAAGACATAACGCAGCGCAAGCAAGGTTACAAGTTTATGCTGAAAGCATCGAAGCTGATGAGAGAAAAATGCGTTCCACTCCTCCTCTTCGACAAAAACAGGAAGACTATCTCTCTCAACCAAATCAACCCTCTTATTCTCCTCAAAGGTTTCCAGTCACTCAAGCTCATGTATCTCAGTCAGATGCATTCGCTGCTTCCAGTGAAGCCTCTAATGACCTTGTGAAGGCACTCGCTGAATCTATTACAGCTAATAGGATTCCAATTCCAGAACCTGCTGTTCTCTCAGGAGAACCTCTGAAGTATAATGATTGGAAACTGTCCTTCAGGACATTAATTGATCGCAAGAACTTACCAGCCCAAGAAAAGCTTTTCTTTCTACGCAAATATGTAAGTGGTCCAGCAAAGAAAGCTATAGAAGGACACTTCTTGGTTGGAACAGAAGCGGCATATATGGCTGCCTGGAACATACTTGAAGACCGGTTTGGCAATCCATTTGTAGTTGGCAAGTCATACTGTGACAAAATACAGTCATGGCACAAGATTGCTACTAAAGATACCAAAGACCTCCGTGAATTTGTAGATTTCCTTAGCAGCGTTGAATCAGCCATGCCTTATGTTCAAGGTTTACAAGATCTGAATGTCTGTGTTGAAAATCAAAGGATATCAGCTAAATTGCCAGAGTGGTTGAGTTCACGTTGGAATAGAGCAGTTACTAAATTCCAAGATGAATACAAAGGATTCCCTGATTTCAAATACTTTGTTGAATTTCTCAACAAGGAAGCTAGAATCGCATGCAATCCTCACTGCAAGCAATAAAGCCAGTAGAGCAAGACAGATTCGAGCAACCTGATCAAGATCACTCCAAGTTTCAACGGAATCGCAACTCAAGCGCTAAGACATTCACTACTAGTTCTAGTGAAAGAACTAGCATCATGTGTGTCTTTTGTAAGAGACATGGCCACACTCTTCATAAGTGTAACAAGATTATGGAAAGACCAGTTGAAGAAAGATTGAAGTTTGTATAGTCTGAGAAATTGTGCTTTGGCTGTCTTAAGGCTGGTCATAACTCTAAGGGATGCACTTCTAGGAGTGTGTGTGAAAAATGTGAAAGGTATCATCCAACGTGCTTGCATCAGGATCGGGTATATAAAGGCCCAGGACAAAGAGCTAGACTCAATCAAGATCAGTCAAGGTCTAATCAAGAGTTTGCAGACAGAACAACTGAATCACAGAGGATATAAGAGTCTATGCCTGTGACTTCAAACAGAGTGGTTCAAGAAAAGAATGGCACTTATACTTCATCCATCGTTCCAGTGTATGTTTCAACTATAGCTGAACCAAGGAAAGAGATTTTAGTGTACGCCTTGCTTGATACCCAAAGCGACACCACTTTCATTTTAAAGGACACAGCTGAGACACTTGATACTAAAATGGAACCAGTGAAACTCAAGATTTCTACAATAACTTCCAAGACGAAGGTTGTTTCCAGTCACAAATTGAATGGACTACAAGTAAGAGGCATTAAGTCCGAAGTGAATATCCAACTTCCAACGACCTATACTAGAGACTATATACCTGCAAATAGATCTCATATACATACCCACTTGTGAAACGGCAAAGAACTGGCCTCATCTAGAACATCTGGCAGATGAAATGGCTCCTGCACTTGATTGTGAAATAGGTTTGTTAATAGGGTATAACTGTCCTCAAGCCTTACTCCCCAGAGATGTTCTCAGAGGTAATGAAGATCAGCCCTTTGCACAAAGATCTGTGTTAGGCTGGAGTATAATCGGATGCAACCACTATGATGGTGACTACGAAGATGAAATTGGCGTGAGTCATAGGATTATTATGAAGCAAGTTCTACCAGCTGGCAAACCTTCTCACAAGCTAAAGTCTGAAGTCAGCTTTGTTCGCAGGAACAAGGTTAAGGAGATGATCACTCCAGCAGAGATATTGAAGGTTTTTGAGTCAGACTTTGTTGAAAATAATAATGAGGAAGCTTCTGCATCGCAAGAAGACCTAAGGTTTCTGGCAAAGTTAAATGAAGGCATTAAGCAACTGCAAGATGGGCATTATGAGATGCCATTGCCTTTTAAAGGTGAGAAACCGGACTTACCGAACAATAAAGTGTGTGCAGAGCATCGACTCAAATCCTTAGAGAAGCGTTTGAAGAAGGATGAACAATACTTCAAGGACTACCTAGCTTTCATGAAGGACATAATAGCAAGAGGTGATGCTGAAAGGGTCCCAGAGATGGAGTTAAGCAATCAACCAGCATGGTATATCCCTCACCATGGGGTTTATAACCCACAGAAGCCAGGCAAGATTCGCATTGTCTTTGATTGCTCTGCACGATTTCAGAATACTTCTCTGAATGAGCATCTGCTGACTGGGCCCGACCTCACAAATACCCTTGTTGGAGTCTTGTGTTGCTTCCGGAAAGGGCAGGTAGCCATCATGTGTGATGTGGAGCGTATGTTCCATCAGTTTTATGTTGCTCCAAAGGATCGGGACTACCTCAGGTTTTTGTGGTGGGAAGAAGGCAACATGGAAGCTCCGCCATAAGTTTTTCGAATGAAGGTACACTTGTTTGGAGCTGCTTCCTCACCTGGCTGTGCAAACTTCGGGCTCAAGTACCTCGCCTCACAAGGTGAAGGCAAGTTTAATCAAGCCACAGTGAAGTTTATCAAGTGTGGATACGGAAGCAGAGGCTATCCAGTTGGTGAAGGAAGCCAGGGATCTCTGCAATACCGGGAAGCTCCACTTGCACAAATTCATCACCAACAGAAAGAGGGTAATCAGAACAATCCTGAAGGAGGAATGCACTGAAGGTGCAACTGACTTTGACTTGGCCCTAGGAGATCCTAAAATGGAAAGGGCGCTCGGAGTCCATTGGTGTGTAGCTTCAGATGAGTTCCATTTCAGAGTACTAGTAAAGGAAAATCCTTTCACTAGAAGAGGTGTGTTGTCTACAGTTGCTTCCATTTTTGATGCTTGGATTCGTCGCTCCTTTCATTCTGGTTGGGAAGAGGACCTTGCAAAGGATGTGCAATGACAAGATAGGCTGGGACGAACCACTTCCTGATGACCTCAAGCCGCATTGGGAAGCTTGGTTACAAGACCTCCATAATCTGTCCTCAGTAAAAATACCACGTTGTTATGTGCCTTCAGAGTTCAAAGATGTCCAGCAATATGAGTTACACCATTTTGCTGATGCCAGCGTGTCAGGCTATGGGGCATGTTCATACCTCAGAACTGTGACCAAGTCTGGTGAAGTTCACTGCACTCTCGTTATGGGTAAAGCAAGAGCTGCCCCAACAAAGGTAACAACAATTCCAAGATTGGAGCTCTCAGTTGCAGTTGTAGCCACAAGAACGGGTGATCTGCTCAAAAGAGAACTAGAATTGGATGGTATCTGTGAATACTACTGGACCGATTCCAAGGCTGTCCTTGGTTATATTAACAATGACGCAAGACGGTTCCACGTATTCGTAGCCAACCGAATTCAGCAGATCAGGACAAGCACTGAGCCTAGTCAGTGGAGATATGTTGCTTCAGATCAAAACCCAGCTGACCATGCCTCTCGTGGGCTCACTGTGAAGGAGCTCATGGAATCTAACTGGTTTACTGGTCCAAGTTTTCTTTGGCAAAGAGAACTTCCTAAGGAAGACATTAAGGTAGGAGAGGTTGATGAGGGAGACCCAGAACTAAAAAAGGCTCAAGTTCTTACAACCAAGGTAAAGGAAGAGATGGCTCTGTCGGATCGCTTGGAAAGGTTTTCGGATTGGAAGAGGACAGTGAAAGCCATAGCTGGACTCAAACGCTGTGCAAGGAGTGTGAGGGGTTTGGTAGAAAGATCCAACGAAGCCACAACACTTGAAGAAAGGAAGGATGCTGAGCAATTCATAATTCGTACAGTTCAAGAAGAAGTGTTTGGCGATGAAATCAAATTTCTAAGACAAGGGAAGGAAGTTCATTCAAATCAGTCCAATAAGCTGTATAAGTTAAGTCCATTTATTGATGATCAGGATATCTTACGGGTGGGAGGAAGATTGACGCAGGCTGAGCTTCACCCTCATGTCAAGCATCCGGCCATTCTTCCTAAAGGTCATCACGTATCTCGTCTACTCATAAAACACTTCCATGTGAAAGTGCAACATCAAGGTAGAGGTATGACCTTGAATGAAATTCGCTCCAATGGCATTTGGATTTTGGGATGCAGTAGTGAAGTGTCATCTCTTATCTACAAATGCACAAAGTGTAGGAAGTTACGGAAATGTAATCAGGAGCAAAAGATGGCTGATCTGCCACCGGAAAGAATGGAAACTACCCGTCCTTTTACCTATAGTGGCATGGACTGCTTCGGGCCGTTCTATGTTAAAGAAGGAAGGAGAGAGCTGAAGAGATACGGACTCCTGTTCACCTGCATGTGTTCGCGGGCCATTCATCTTGAGTTACTGGATGATCTTAGCACTGATGCTTTTCTTAACGCTCTGCGTTGTTTCATTGCAATTCGTGGCAACGTAAGTCAGCTGCATAGTGATCAAGGTACTAATTTTATCGGTGCAAAAAGAGAGTTCCTGGAGTTGATGAAGGGAATGGACCAAGAATGTGTGAAAGAGTTAGGCTGTACCTTCGTCATGAACCCACCTGCTTCCAGTCACATGGGTGGTGTCTGGGAGAGACAGATCCGGACTGTAAGGAGTGTACTGACATCCATCCTAGACCAGTCTGCAGCGAGACTGGACACTTCTTCTTTAAGAACGTTAATGTATGAAGTAATGGCGATTGTCAATAGTCGACCATTGTCCTTAGAACACATCAGTGATCATGTGGGACCAGAACCATTGACGCCAAATCATATACTAACAATGAAGTCAACAATCATTACACCACCACCTGGAGAGTTTGTGAGGGAGGATCTCTATCTTCAGAAAAGATGGAAGAGAGTTCAGTTTCTGGCGAATGAGTTTTGGACCAGGTGGAGAAAGGAATATCTGTTGAGTTTGCAGCAGAGAAATAAGTGGAATAAGAACAGGAGAAACGCTAAGATAAATTATATTGTTCTGCTCCAAGATGACTTGGCACCACGAAATCAGTGGAAGCTAGCTAAAGTGGTAGAAGTCTTCCCAGGGACTGATGGAAGAGTGAGAAGACTTAAACTTCTTGTTAGTGATGCAACACTGGATAGCAAGGGTGCACGCACAAGCAAGTCAGTCTATCTAGAAAGACCCATACACAAAACAGTGTTATTACTCGAAGCTGATTAAAGGGTTAAGTTTGATGAGAATCATTTCACTGTGTATGCTTAATGTGCACAAAATTCCTTCTGAATGTTAAGTTTATGATAATACTTGAGTATTCATAACTTCTCTTAAGAATCACACACAGTGTGATGGTGGGAGTGTATTTGCTATCACAAAGCTTTCTGAGTTTGTCTGTTTCCACTAGATGGCGCTTGTGTACTTAGACACTTGCTTATCATAGTATAACTTTTCATTAGTTTAATTTGTATAACTTTATATTTTGGTTATTTTACTATGTTTATTGTGACTTCTATACCGAATTATTGTTTACTTGAGCAAGATTGCAAGACTGAAAAAGAGTTTTGGTTTTATTTTATTTTATTCCAATCTTGCCTTTGTATATCACTTCCTGTTTTGTCATCTGCGCGAAGAGATGGAAGATGTCATCATTGAAAGGTTAAAGGTGTTTATCTGTATGATTACAAGTCATCCGTCCAAGAAACTTCAAGATATAACCCCCTCTCTTAGCTTACAAGCAGGCAAAAGTGGTATGTTGATGTATTTTTTGTTCATTTAAGAGTTTAAAGTCATATGCTTGTTTTCCGTGTAACTGAATGTGTGACTGATGTTTGTTATTCGTCCTGTTTATTTAATTCTACGGTGTTTGTGTTGGCGTTGAAGTCCATGTCCATAAGTGCATTAAACATCTGTGAAAGGAAGCTCAGCCTTCGTGTTGTGACTAAGGGAGGCATAGTATTGCTCACAATTTCAATAACAATGGCAAGTTCTTTTTCAGGAAAATGAGCATTTCTGCTCTCTCTCCTCCTAGCCTGTTTCTCATTGCATCCACAATGTTAGATGCTGTGCTGAACAGTCTCTCGCTGTCCACACTGGTACCAGGGGCACAGAGAAACTTTGCAGCAGTGGCAGCCAGAGTGGGAAACTGAACTCGGTTGACTGCCCAGTACTGGAATGGGCTTTCTTGTGGTTTTCTGCTATTGTCTCTGCTACAGCTGTGGTGGTCATTTTCAGTGACTTCTCAACCTTCTCCATCTCTACTGTCAGAGCATCCTTTGCATGCTTGATGTTGTCTGCACTTGAGAAGTATCTGAAAGAAACAATAATTAAAAACAATAAATAAATGTAACAAATAAATAACCTCCTCCAAAGTAGCCTTTGGTGTGGTCACAGACTTAATGCATCAGAAATTGTTAGGTGCAAAAAGTTTTTGAAAATAGCATTTATACAGTACCATTTAAAATAATACATAACAAGTGAACTAATATACTCAATATGGCAATGACAATAATCAATATGGACATGAAGAAACATTTTAATAGACATACCTGTCTTTGAAACGTGGATCCAAGAGAGTTGCAGCTGCATACAAACTTCCTCGATGGTTGCGAATCGTCTCTTGAGGGCCTCAAGAAGGATAGTTTTCATTGTTTTTATACCGGTGTCCTCCTGGCTCTCCCGAGCAAGTAGCTGTTTTAGAACTGTAACTGAGGGGATGACTTCTGCTGCAGTTGAGGTGGAGGAGCTAATCTGTTTGGTCAGTTCCTCAAATGGTGCCAAAACAGTGACAGTCTTTTCCAGCAAAGCCCACTGGTTGGCTGTCAATGTGGCTGGCAGATCGTGATCAGCTCCATATGCTGAAATAGGCTGCTTCTGCTCAAGTAAACTCTCTACCATATAAAAAGTACTATTCCACCTTGGCGCCACATCTAGGTGCAAACATTTTGATTGCATTTTTAGATCCCTCTGAATATCCTCCAGGCGCGTTGTGGCCAATGGCGAGTGTTTGAAATAGCCGATTATCTTCCTACAGTTCGCCAGAGCATCACTCACACTTCTCTGTGATAGCAAGCCTTCGTGTACCACCAGTTGGCGAGAGTGTGTGAAGCACCCCAAACTCGACACACCTATCTCGTCCATGGCTTTTTTCATGTTGCTCGCATCGCTTCACAAGCATCCCCTCAATTAATTCAGCTATGGACTTGCCGGTGTGTGACCCACGAAACTCGTTAGCTTGCAGCACTGCACTTTGAAGAGTAAAAGATGATGGCGTCACTGTGTCCACCCAGTGTGCTGTCAAACTTAGTAAAGACAGCTGGGTCGTGTCGCAGCTCCAGATGTCGGTAGTAAAGCTAATTGATTGCACATCTTTTAGTTTACATGAAATGTGTTCACGCACTGTCTCATATAGCTTAGGGAGCGCTGTTTCAGAAATGTATTTGCGACCAGGCAAACTGTACCGGGGCTCCAAATGTTCAATTAAGCGGCAAAATCCCACGTTTTTGACCACTGACAGCGGCTGGTCATCCAGAACAATATACTACATAATTTTTTCAGTTAATTATCTTTATCGCTCGTTGGCTGTCTTGTGAAAGCTTTTCTCTTCGTTTGAATGAAGCTTCCAAAGTTTGTTGAGTCTGGCACGGCTCATCCTTCTCTGCCTTAGCTTTTGTGTAACCATCGTGTTCTACGGGGTGACGCGTCTTCAAATGCTTTATTAAGTTAGTCGTGTTGCAAATATTTGTGCCACCGCTCAAAAATGCAGTATGGCATATGAGACATGTCGTTGTTTTACTGGCTGGTTGGTCCAGTCTGAAATACTGCCAAACCGCGGACATACTGATGACACGTTTGTACTTCTGAAGAAGAATTGATTTACGATTTGCAGCATTAAGCAAAGCCAGCGGGCACATAACTAGGTCTTGTTTATTTAAGAAAATGGTATCAGATCGGTACATGGGTTCAAGTACTCACGGATACCGATGCCAGAATTTTTAGCGGTATCGGAGGAATTTCCGATACTAGTATCGCAATCGGAACAACCCTAATTAAAAGAAGAGAAAAAAACAAAGAACAAGTATTAGATTTTTTGTAAAATAATCAATCTGAACTGCAAACAATATTTTTATTTTAAAATATGCACCCATTCAATTTTAGTTGTATTCTTAATATGGTGAAAACGCAAAACAGAAAAAATGCTTCTGTCACAATAATTATGAATTACATGACAGCCCTACTCTCAATTCAAAACAGCAGAATTAAAAAAAAAAAAAAAAAAAAAAAAGTTCAGAAGCATCATTGGATATAACTGTCGAGCCAGCTGTTGCTATAGTAATGAATGCAACTTTCATTGCACAATCGCACTCTAGTTTCAGTGGTTTACTTTCAGTTTTCATTCTTACATTCAGCATTGACAGTAAAAACAACTAAATATTCTAGGGCTGGGTAAAAAAATTGACTTCTCGATTTTAATAGATTCTCATTTTTATGAATCAATATCGATTCTTAAATCCCAATCGATGCTGTTTTCAGTTGACGAATGAACCGTACATACAGTCATGGACAAAAATATCAGCACCCTTGGTAAATAAGACCAAAGAAGGCTGTGAAAATTCATCTGCATTGTTAATCCTTTTGATCTTTTATTTTAAAAATTCACAAAAATCTAACCTTTCATTGGATAATAAGAATTTAAATGGGGGGAAATATCATTATGAAATAAATGTTTTTCTCTAATACACATTGGCCACAATTAACGGCACCCTTTTATTCAATACTTATTGAAACCTCCATTCGCCAGTTTAACAGCTCTAAATTTTCTCCTATAATGCCTGATGAGGTTAGAGAACACCTGACAAGAGATCAGAGACCATTCCTTCATCCAGAATCACTCCAGATCCTTCAGATTCCCAGCTCCATGACGGTGCTTCTTCTCTTCAGTTCACCTCATTCATTTTCTAAAGGGTTCAGGTCAGAGGACTGGAATGGCCATAGCAAAGGCTTGTTTTTTTTGTGTTGTTTTTGAGGTTTGTGTTTGGATTATTGTACGGTTGGAAGATCCAAACATGGCCCATTGTAAGATTTCTAACAGAGTCAGTCAATTATTGATTTTTTTATCTGTTGGTATTTGATAGAATCCATGATGCCTTGTGTCTAAACAAGATGACCAAGACCTCCAGAAGAAATATAGGCCCACAACATAAAAAATGCAGCAGTATATTTCATTGTACACATGGGGTACTTTTTACCCCTGTGTTCACCAAACCCATCTTGAGTGTTTGCTGCTAAAAAGCAATTTTTTTTTGTTTCATCTGACCATAGAAGCCAGTCCCATTTGAAGTTCCAGTCGTGTCGTGTCGTGTCCATCACATGTGGTGATGTAGGTGCTGTTTGACAATTGTTTTTAGGTTTCTGACCCCAAGACTCAACTATTTTCTGCAATTCTCCAGCTGTGGTCTTTGGAGAGTCTTTAGCCACTCAAACTCTCCTCCTCACCGTGCATTAGGACGATATAGACACACGTCCTCTTCCAGGCAGTTTCGTAACATTTTCTGTTGATAGGAAATTCTTAATTATTGCCCTGATGGTGGAAATGGGAATCTTCACTGCTCTAGCTCTTTTCTTAAAGCCACTTCACTAATTTGTGAAGCTCAATTATATTTTGCTGCACATCAGAAATATATTCTTTGGTTTTTCTCATTGTGATGGATGGTTAAGGGAATTTGGGCTTTGTTTTCCCTCCTATTTATATTTCTGTGAAACAGGAAGCCATGGCTGGATAATTTCATGTTCATAATCACCCTGGAGTGCTCAAAATTGTGAATATGAATGGGAATATACTTCAGAGATATTTTACTCATAAGAATTTCTAGGGGTGCCAATAATTGTGTCCATCCTGCATTTGAGAAAAACATTTATTTCATAATGATATTTCCCCCCACTTGAAATTCTTATTATCCAATGAAAGGTTAGATTTTTGTGATTTTTTTTTTAAATAAAAGATCAAAAGGATTAACAATACAGATTAATTTTCACAGCCTTCTTTGATCATATTTACCAAGGGTGCTGATATTTTTGGCCATGACTGTAGATCCGTGACTAAAACAAATATCAAAATGTTCTCATAAAAACAGTAACAAGACACACACCATGAAATTGACACAGAAGAGTATTTATTTTGAATGAATTTATTTATTGGTTTAAATTTTAATAGCATGTACTTTTTTTTGGTGTCATACTTCTGCGAATATAACAAACATTAAAATGTTCTCACAAGGACCTGGAATAAGCCTACTGCATAACCACTGGATTATGGAATGATAATGATTTGTAATATAGTTTTTATTTTATTAATATATTTATTAATAGTAATGATATGATAATAACCATTATCAAATATCTTGTTTACAATATTTCTTATTTAAATTCAAGTGAGCATTGTAAGTGTTTGTCTTTATATCTTTCAAAGACCTTGGTGCACAAATTGCTCGTTTTAAAAACAATGTAAAAAAACATTTAGATCGTTTTATCCTTTTACATGTACTTTAGACAGTCCCTAGCTGGCCTACAGCTTTTATACAATTATACTCGTCCACTAAGAATTTATTGAAGTTGTCGCAGCTGAATATCTGTCTATCATCCAACGTTAAACGAACCAACTTTATATCGGTCTAGTTTTTACTGGTAAAAGATCATGTGTGAACAGGACCTTTTCAAAATACTGGTAGATTTGTTCCAAAAAACACACAGCATTGAGGACTATGACTATGACGGGTATACTGAACAGGATGCTGAGTGTGAAGTTATTTAAATGAGTGTTTCTCCAGAAAGCTGCAAGCCACAATCGACCCTAACAAACAGCATGATTTGAACAGCACTAGCTGTAACATTATCAGGCACTCAATATTATCAATGCTCAATTCTACAAAGTGGGATTCAAATGGCTTGAATCAAACTCTGCTGAACACACACACACACACAGACAACAACAATAAAAGAGACTCAGCCTATTATTTGACAGTCCTGGCTCTCCGGAGGAACCTGAAATTGAGACAGATTGTTATATAGTATAGTTGGACAGTTTCTTAATTAATTTACTCAATTAACATGGATCAGTTAACAGAAATAAATGCATATTTTGGCATATATTTTATAAAGTAATAAACCATATCAAACAATATAACGTAATACATGTATGTCTCCTCAGCTCTCCCAGGGGCGTGTTTACGTTATTTGGTGGGGAGGATGTCGGAGATTCCCCCTCGGGAGAGATTGCAATTATGTGCTTTGCACGGTGGGTAAACATGCTACTGAGCGCTCCTCTGTTTCTATCATTCAGGATGTGCCTGAGAGCGTTCTGCTTATTCAAGGCAACTGGGCTGGTCAAAAGTCTCTTATGCTCATCCATCCTGCATTTATTTAAAAATACAGGAAAAAACGTAATATTGTAAAATATTACTACAATCTGTTAAAATATAATGGATTGCTTAATGAATTTTCAGCATCATTACTCCAGTCTTCAGTGGGAGGCAGCTAGCACGTAATGCTATCCCATGAAGAAGAAGCAGTTCAAATTTGTTTCATTGTCAAAATTCATTGTTTTGACACTGTTAATGCTTTAATGCTTAACATTGAAACTTCATTACCTTTTTGAATAATCCATTAAACAAGAAGTTATTTGAAGAGCGTGCACTAATATTTTCAGTTACATTTGTTTGCGCGTTGTCTCTAGGACACGGCCACAATAGAGGAACTAATGAATATTCACGTAAACAGCTTTTCACAGGAACCGAATATTACACAATATTCAGAACACTTGAAATATAGTGCACCAAAACTTTATGGTGATTTATAATGTTTTGTGCCTTTCGTGGGACTTAACAATAACACAGAATAGTATACGCACGATATCGGATTTGGATCGTTTGACCGATACCTGATCCGACCGAAAATGCCAGTATCGGAGCCGATACCAATACTGAGTATTGGATCGGTGCATCCCTAATCTACAGTCTATTTTGTTACTTTTTGCACATTTGATTTAATGACATTTATCTATTTACTGAAACTTATTTACTATTTATCTATTTATTTTGATATTTAAAATGTATGTAAAGAAATTACTGCACAAATTTTTTTATTATAATTTATTTTTACATATATGTTTATAGGTTATTTTTATTTTTACTTTTTTTTGTTGTTGTTTTATATGTCATTTTTATAGGTTAACTTATTCTAGATATATTTTGTAATAATGATAATATCTAAGGACTGTCCATGTTTTGTTTGTACTAATCTACTAATATCTACTATGTCTGTCTAGTATCTATTACTACTATCAATTATCTACTTAAGATGCCTTAGGATTTTCTGTTTTTTGTCTGCACAGTGGGTACTGGAGGAGAAGTTTTGGAGGAGCTGTGAGGAGAGGGGACTTCTTTCTTTAGGGGAGGAGAATGGAGGCAAGCCTTTTCTTTTTGGGGACTGCAGAAGGCAGTGCAGGAGCACAGAGGTGAATTATAACACTTTCCTGGTTTCCACTGGTTCCTCTCTCTTTCTAACGCTCTCCCTTTGAGGCAGAACACATGTAGTGCTGCTTCTGTGCTGGTTCAGTCCTGGAGGACAAAGTGCTCTCGCCAGTGTTTTCTGCCACCGCTCTCCCAGCAAAGCTTCAAACCTACTGCCTTTCTGTTCCTGCACGCTGTGAAAGAGGAAAGCAAGAGTTTAGCAAGAGGTTTTAAAGGACCACTCAATCCTGCAGTTGGCTGTTATACTGACAGCACAGCAGTTTAAAAAACATTACATGACACTTTGTGTCATAAAGATATGTATTTTCTGATATCTTACCTGATTTGACATGCAAATAAAGTTCTGTTTTAAACTGAAGAGAGCTCTTTTTGACTTAAAAGGCCTGAATTGATAAAAAAAACCTTTTCTCTTTCTGATGCTTACATTTAGCAGTTTCTTTCTCCATCATTCGCTGTGGAGGGGCTCTCTAAACCACTCATGATTTAGAACATCTTCTAAGGTGGTCCATGATGTCTCGGTCTCAAGTACCTCTAGAAGATTGTTCAATTCTGTGAAAGTATTCAGAAGAGAGCTGATTAGTCATGTTTGTCCTTACATTGTTCCTCACTTTTCTCATTTTGACTCCAATAATGATTACTGTCACTTTAGTTTTTCAAGCAATAATAATGTTATTTCCACTTGGTTCTTGTTATTGGTCTCACCACTGGACAGGTGAACTTCATCCCAATCCCATTCCATGGCTGAGACGATGTGTTCATCACCCTGCTTAGATCTCTTTTGCCTCTCCTGACAGCAGTAACGAAGGACAAACCACGTCCTTCAGTTTCTGTAGAAAATACATTTCCAGTGTTTAGTCAAACATCGTTAGTAGACTGTAGTCATCAGTCAATTGTGTTCAAAAGCCCACTCACCTGTTGCTGTAATGTGCTGGGCACGGCTAAAGTCTATCAACTTTAGCTGCAGCGTGTCAGTGCTTACCAAAATGTTGCCTAGGTGTGTATCAAAGTGATACACACCGCACAAATTGCAATGGTGCAAAGCCAGGATGAGCTGACGCACGAGGTGTTTTGCCATTTCCTCAGTAATGTGCCCTGAGTTTTGTCTGAGGAACTCAGACAGTTTTAAGCAGGGATGAGGAAGCTCCATGACCAAAGCGATGTAATCTTCCAAGACCAAAACTTCTTTGAATAGTATGATGTTTTCAGGGAGGGATGGTTTGTACCCTGCTCATCATATCTGCCTCTTGTAGCCCAGGCTAAAGAAAAGAGATTAAAATGTTAGTTGGCTCTCAATTAATTTCAAATCTCCTAACTAAAGAGAGTAAAAAAGTAATCAATTACTAAATTACAATTTAATAAAACAATCCTTAATAGAGAATTTCATGAAGAATAAAGTCTCATCAACTTACCAGTGCACAGCTGTTTGCAGCCCCTTGCCTCATGACAAATTTGATGGCCACCTAAAACAAGAAGAAAATAAATCGCAAACGTAAGTAAACTGATCCCTTTTTGTGTACATGATCATTTACAATCTTTAAACACTGTCAGGACTCAAAGTTGACAGAAGAAAAGAGCAACGTACCCTTTGGCCATCCGATACTCTTACTGCTTGACAGACATAGCCATCTGCTCCTGCTCCTAATATTTCTCCCACTTCATAAAGAAGTTCTGAAAAGCACACAACAACATGTTAATGAACTCCAGCAGCTGCTTCTGACTAAACACACCTGTGCCGATCAGGTGAGGAGCCAGTTGGGAGTGGAGATCAAATATAAAACCAGAAATAGGTTAGAATTGACATGAATCAGAGTAGTAATAACTGGAAGCTCACCGTCTCTTGATCTGTGCCGATTCACTCGGAAGACACGTGTTAATGCTCTCCACAGAGTCCGGAATAATGTGCAGAAGTTTCTCCTTGTTGTTTGATGTTCAGTGGCCTGGATGCTGGGATTTCTCTGAGCAGAAACAACAGCGCCACTCGTTGGTTGAGTGCTGCTACTGCCCATCTCCACATTTACGTTCATGAACGCTTTCTGTTGTTTTCTATCTGTAGACTGCGTTTGTACTCTGTATTTGACTACTGTTTGTTATGGTTTCTGACTCTTCAGTCTGAAGAAACAATAGGAGGTTAAGACTACAGGAGACTGACAGTGGTACTCTTATTTATATGTTCTGTGCTAATCCGGTCTGTTACGTCATTTATTTAGAATTCTTATTTAGATTTTTTTTTGTGTGTGTGTCGTCACAATTAACTTGATTGACAGATAATCTGACCAATCATAACGCCGAATCCGTCCCAGATAGCGAAATATACTCGGGCCAGATGCAGAGGCCTTTAGCGAGACACTAAAAGTGCACGGATTCATTTGTAATATCTACCTTACTGTTAAATAATCCTCTCTTTAAAATTGATAAGCAGCCAAACGTTTACTTTCATTTCCATTGTATATACTATAATAGCTTACATAACACGACCTAACACATCTATAACCGTATCATTATGATCAGTGTTGGGGGTAACGCATTACAAGTAACGCGAGTTACGTAATAATATTACTTTTTTCAAGTAACTAGTAAAGTAACGCATTACTTTTTAATTTACAAGAAAATATCTGAGTTACTTTTTCAAAAAAGTAACGCGAGTTACTTTTTCCCAATTTATTGACTGATAGTTATTGAAAAACTAACTGAAATAAAATAATAATTAACAAAAATTAACAATCGTTTTCGTAATCATGAAGTTCTCACCCCTTGGCGGAAAAATATTTGAGTTGTGTGACAGTTTAGGGAAACACCTGTAAATGGCGCATCACACACATGGGTTATCTGACGGAGAGACGCAAAGCAGTTTAAAGCAGAGTCCTGTATGGGTGGTGTTTGATAAACGTGCACCAACAGTACTTAACAGAACACCTGACCCGTTATCCCAGAGCAGCACTAATTTATTTCTGTACCAGACCAGAACCGTTTGACATAAAGACCGCGAGTCGCGACCCGAACCGCACACACATTAATCTACAACATCAGGTAGGCAAACTTATTCATTTTCTCGTGTAACACAAGCAATCAAACCAACATTAGGCATTCTAAGTTGGTGCTTTGACGATAAACAGACACGCAGAGCAACGTGATAATTAACAGAGAAAAAAGATGAGAACGTGCATCATTTCTGTAAACAATACAAAACTTGGCCAAGCATCTAGTTCGGTAAAGTTAGCAAGATATTGACAGATTCAACTTTTCCGGATCAATAACTCGCGAGCAAATCGTTTTTAATACACAAATGACGCCTCTTTTCTTTTTTAGGGATGTAGAAAACGAGCTACAAGCGAGGTTTCCTCAAAACAAGCTTTCCTCCGCTCTGTATAAAATACATTGATCTAAATGCGCTGGCGTCTGAGAGACAAGTCCTAAGGGACCGTCTGCAAAGTGCCAAACGCGATTTTTTTTTTACTAATAACATACTCAATAACTTTACACTAACGCACTGTAGTGTCACCAAATTCAATTTACACATCACTGCTCTCCTGCTGGTTATACTACAACACTCATTTTGAAAGTAATGCCTTTGACACATTTTTTTATTAATATTTATTATGAAAAATAGTTAATAACTTTACTGTAACACACTCTACTTCCACCAAATTCAGTTCACACCTCACTGCTCTTATGCTGGTTATACTACAACACTCATTTTGAAAGTAATTGATTTGGCACATTTTTTATGAATTTTTATTATGAAAAATGGTTAATAACTTTACTGTAACACACTGTAATTTCACCAAATTCAGCTCACACATCACTGCTCTCCTGCTGGTTATACTACAACACTCATTTTGAAAGTAATTGCTTTGGCATATGTTTATGATTTTTTATTATGAAAATGTTTTAATAACTTCACCGTTATTGGACATAATAATTAATAACTTTACTGTAACACACTGTACTTTCACCATATTCAGTGCACACATAACTGCTCTCCTGATGGTTATACTACAACACTCATTTTGAAAGTAATGCCTTTGACACATTTTTTATGAATTTGTAACATGAAAAATTGTTAATAACTTTACTGTAACACACTGTACTTTCACCAAATTCAGTTCAAACATCACTGCTCTCCTGCTAGTTATACTACAACACTCATTTTGAAAGTAATGCCTTTGACACATTTTTTATGAATTTGTAACATGAAAAATTGTTAATAACTTTACTGTAACACACTGTACTTTCACCAAATTCAGCTCACACATCACTGCCTTCCTGGTGGTTATACTACAACACTCATTTTGAAAATAATGGCTTTGACACAGTTTTTATGAATTTTAATTATGAATTATTTTTAATAACTTTACTGTAACACACTCTACTTTCACCATATTCAGTCCACACATCACTGCCTTCCTTGATGGTTATACTACAACACTCATTTGGAAAGTAATTCCTTTGGCACATTTTTTATGATTTTTTAACATGAAAAATTGTTAATAACTTTACTGTAACACACTGTACTTTCACCAAATTCAGTTCACACATCACTGATCTACTTCTAGTTATACTACAACACTCATTTTGTAGATAATTGCTTTGGCACATTTTTTATGAATTTTTAACATGAAAAATTGTTAATAACTTTACTGTAACACACTGTACTTTCACCAAATTCAGTACACACATCACTGCCTTCCTGGTGGTTATACTACAGCACTCATTTTGAAAGTAATGGCTTTGGCACAGTTTTTAAGAATTTTAATTATCATTTTTTTTAATAACATTACTGTAACACACTGTACTTTCACCAAATTCAGCTCACACATCACTGCCTTCCTGGTGGTTATACTACAACACTCATTTTGAAAGTAATTACTATGACACAATTTTTATGAATTTTCATTATGAAAAATTGTTAATAACTTTACTGTAACATACTGTACTTTCACCATATTCAGTCCACACATCACTGGCTTCCTGATGGTTATACTACAACACTCATTTGGGAAGTAAATGCTTTGGCATATTTTTTATGAATTTGTATTATGAAATATTGTTAATAACTTTACTGTAACACACTGTACTTTCACCAAATTCAGTTCAAACATCACTGCTCTCCTGCTAGTTATACTACAACACTCATTTTGAAAGTAATGCCTTTGACACATTTTTTATGAATTTGTAACATGAAAAATTGTTAATAACTTTACTGTAACACACTGTACTTTCACCAAATTCAGCTCACACATCACTGCCTTCCTGGTGGTTATACTACAACACTCATTTTGAAAATAATGGCTTTGACACAGTTTTTATGAATTTTAATTATGAATTATTTTTAATAACTTTACTGTAACACACTCTACTTTCACCATATTCAGTCCACGCATCACTGCCTTCCTTGATGGTTATACTACAACACTCATTTGGAAAGTAATTCCTTTGGCACATTTTTTATGAATTTTTAACATGAAAAAATGTTAATAACTTTACTGTAACACACTGTACTTTCACCAAATTCAGTTCACACATCACTGATCTACTTCTAGTTATACTACAACACTCATTTTGTAGATAATTGCTTTGGCACATTTTTTATGAATTTTTAACATGAAAAATTGTTAATAACTTTACTGTAACACACTGTACTTTCACCAAATTCAGTACACACATCACTGCCTTCCTGGTGGTTATACTACAGCACTCATTTTGAAAGTAATGGCTTTGGCACAGTTTTTAAGAATTTTAATTATCATTTTTTTTAATAACATTACTGTAACACACTGTACTTTCACCAAATTCAGCTCACACATCACTGCCTTCCTGGTGGTTATACTACAACACTCATTTTGTAGATAATTACTATGACACAATTTTTATGAATTTTCATTATGAAAAATTGTTAATAACTTTACTGTAACATACTGTACTTTCACCATATTCAGTCCACACATCACTGGCTTCCTGATGGTTATACTACAACACTCATTTGGGAAGTAAATGCTTTGGCATATTTTTTATGAATTTGTATTATGAAATATTGTTAATAACTTTACTGTAACACACTGTACTTCCACCAAATTCAGTTCAAACATCACTGCTCTCCTGCTAGTTATACTACAACACTCATTTTGAAAATAATGGCTTTGACACAGTTTTTATGAATTTTAATTATGAATTATTTTTAATAACTTTACTGTAACACACTCTACTTTCACCATATTCAGTCCACGCATCACTGCCTTCCTTGATGGTTATACTACAACACTCATTTGGAAAGTAATTCCTTTGGCACATTTTTTATGAGTTTTTAACATGAAAAATTGTTAATAACTTTACTGTAACACACTGTACTTTCACCAAATTCAGTTCACACATCACTGATCTACTTCTAGTTATACTACAACACTCATTTTGTAGATAATTGCTTTGGCACATTTTTTATGAATTTTTAACATGAAAAATTGTTAATAACTTTACTGTAACACACTGTACTTTCACCAAATTCAGTACACACATCACTGCCTTCCTGGTGGTTATACTACAGCACTCATTTTGAAAGTAATGGCTTTGGCACAGTTTTTAAGAATTTTAATTATCATTTTTTTTAATAACATTACTGTAACACACTGTACTTTCACCAAATTCAGCTCACACATCACTGCCTTCCTGGTGGTTATACTACAACACTCATTTTGAAAGTAATTACTATGACACAATTTTTATGAATTTTCATTATGAAAAATTGTTAATAACTTTACTGTAACATACTGTACTTTCACCATATTCAGTCCACACATCACTGGCTTCCTGATGGTTATACTACAACACTCATTTGGGAAGTAAATGCTTTGGCATATTTTTTATGAATTTTTATTATGAAATATTGTTAATAACTTTACTGTAACACACTGTACTTTCACCAAATTCAGTTCAAACATCACTGCTCTCCTGCTAGTTATACTACAACACTCATTTTGAAAGTAATGCCTTTGACACATTTTTTATGAATTTGTAACATGAAAAATTGTTAATAACTTTACTGTAACACACTGTACTTTCACCAAATTCAGCTCACACATCACTGCCTTCCTGGTGGTTATACTACAACACTCATTTTGAAAATAATGGCTTTGACACAGTTTTTATGAATTTTAATTATCATTTTTTTTAATAACTTTACTGTAACACACTGTACTTTCACCATATTCAGTCCACACATCACTGCCTTCCTTGATGGTTATACTACAACACTCATTTGGAAAGTAATTGCTTTGGCACATTTTTTATGAATTTTTAACATGAAAAATTGTTAATAACTTTACTGTAACACACTGTACTTTCACCAAATTCAGTTCAAACATCACTGCTCTCCTGCTAGTTATACTACAACACTCATTTTGAAAGTAATGCCTTTGACACATTTTTTATGAATTTGTAACATGAAAAATTGTTAATAACTTTACTGTAACACACTGTACTTTCACCAAATTCAGCTCACACATCACTGCCTTCCTGGTGGTTATACTACAACACTCATTTTGAAAATAATGGCTTTGGCACAGTTTTTAAGAATTGTAATTATAATTTTTTTTAATAACATTACTGTAACACACTGTACTTTCACCAAATTCAGCTCACACATCCCTGCCTTCCTGGTGGTTATACTACAACACTCATTTTGAAAGTAATTACTATGACACAATTTTTATGAATTTTCATTATGAAAAATTGTTAATAACTTTACTGTAACATACTGTACTTTCACCATGTTCAGTCCACACATCACTGGCTTCCTGATGGTTATACTACAACACTCATTTGGGAAGTAAATGCTTTGGCATATTTTTTATGAATTTGTATTATGAAATATTGTTAATAACTTTACTGTAACACACTGTACTTTCACCAAATTCAGTTCAAACATCACTGCTCTCCTGCTAGTTATACTACAACACTCATTTTGAAAGTAATGCCTTTGACACATTTTTTATGAATTTGTAACATGAAAAATTGTTAATAACTTTACTGTAACACACTGTACTTTCACCAAATTCAGCTCACACATCACTGCCTTCCTGGTGGTTATACTACAACACTCATTTTGAAAATAATGGCTTTGACACAGTTTTTATGAATTTTAATTATCATTTTTTTAATAACTTTACTGTAACACACTGTACTTTCACCATATTCAGTCCACACATCACTGCCTTCCTTGATGGTTATACTACAACACTCATTTGGAAAGTAATTGCTTTGGCACATTTTTTATGAATTTTTAACATGAAAAATTGTTAATAACTTTACTGTAACACACTGTACTTTCACCAAATTCAGTTCACACATCACTGCTCTACTTCTAGTTATACTACAACACTCATTTTGTAGATAATTGCTTTGGCACATTTATTATGAATTTTTAACATGAAAAATTGTTAATAACTTTACTGTAACACACTGTACTTTCACCAAATTCAGTACACACATCACTGCCTTCCTGGTGGTTATACTACAACACTCATTTTGAAAGTAATGGCTTTGGCACAGTTTTTAAGAATTGTAATTATAATTTTTTTTAATAACATTACTGTAACACACTGTACTTTCACCAAATTCAGCTCACACATCCCTGCCTTCCTGGTGGTTATACTACAACACTCATTTTGAAAGTAATTACTATGACACAATTTTTATGAATTTTCATTATGAAAAATTGTTAATAACTTTACTGTAACATACTGTACTTTCACCATGTTCAGTCCACACATCACTGGCTTCCTGATGGTTATACTACAACACTCATTTGGGAAGTAAATGCTTTGGCATATTTTTTATGAATTTGTATTATGAAATATTGTTAATAACTTTACTGTAACACACTGTACTTTCACCAAATTTAGTTCAAACATCACTGCTCTCCTGCTAGTTATACTACAACACTCATTTTGAAAGTAATGCCTTTGACACATTTTTTATGAATTTGTAACATGAAAAATTGTTAATAACTTTACTGTAACACACTGTACTTTCACCAAATTCAGCTCACACATCACTGCCTTCCTGGTGGTTATACTACAACACTCATTTTGAAAATAATGGCTTTGACACAGTTTTTATGAATTTTAATTATGAATTATTTTTAATAACTTTACTGTAACACACTCTACTTTCACCATATTCAGTCCACGCATCACTGCCTTCCTTGATGGTTATACTACAACACTCATTTGGAAAGTAATTCCTTTGGCACATTTTTTATGAATTTTTAACATGAAAAATTGTTAATAACTTTACTGTAACACACTGTACTTTCACCAAATTCAGTTCACACATCACTGATCTACTTCTAGTTATACTACAACACTCATTTTGTAGATAATTGCTTTGGCACATTTTTTATGAATTTTTAACATGAAAAATTGTTAATAACTTTACTGTAACACACTGTACTTTCACCAAATTCAGTTCAAACATCACTGCTCTCCTGCTAGTTATACTACAACACTCATTTTGAAAGTAATGCCTTTGACACATTTTTTATGAATTTATAACATGAAAAATTGTTAATAACTTTACTGTAACACATTGTACTTTCACCAAATTCAGCTTACACATCACTGCCTCCCTGGTGGTTATACTACAACACTCATTTTGAAAGTAATGGCTTTGGCACAGTTTTTATGAAATTTAATTATGAATTATTTTTAATAACTTTACTGTAACACACTCTACTTTCACCATATTCAGTCCACACATCACTGCCTTCCTTGATGGTTATACTACAACACTCATTTGGAAAGTAATTGCTTTGTCACATTTTTTTATTAATGTTTATTATGAACATTTTTTTATAACTTTACTGTAACACACTGTACTTTCACCAAATTCAGTTCACACATCACTGCTCTCCTGCTGGTTATACTACAACACTCATTTTGAAAGTAATTGCTTTGGCATATTTTTTATTAAGGTTTATTATGAACATTTTTTAATAACTTTACTGTAACACACTGTACTTTCACCAAATTCATTTCACACATCACTGCTTTTTGTACACCAATGCATTTTGGCTAGTGGATTTTACACACCTGAACCACTCCCCATGCATATGGGTACAAATAGGAGACAGGTGCATCCACTCTTCAGATTTTTGCTTCAGAGCCGAGTAGGTGAACAGTGCTGATCTCCACAAAACCTTTCATCGATCTGACTGGAAGCTGTTCTTGGTTGGTGTTATGGTGTGAACAGCGGTGTCCCTGTCTGCAGTGATTCCCCTGGGCACTTCAAATAAAAGAGCAAATCATGGAAGGCTCGCGTCTTTTTAAAGATGTCCGTTCTGTCCGTGTCCTCTTGGTTGCTGTTGTTACCTGTCTTCTGAGGACAGACAATCGTTGTCTTCAGTGTCTGGGTACCCAACACGCTGAAGCTGCGTTCGGGATGACTCATGCGTTTACTGTGAGTGTATGAGCATGAACTCGCTACGATCTCGCCTCTCTTTTGTGAAAAGAGGGTCACCCTCTGCCGCTACCCGTCCCAGTACCTCTCTGGCTCGAGCAGAGAACCGCCGGCTAGCGCTCTGGGAGAACTGATGGTTACAATAAGAGCTTCTCCACCGGACCAGTGTCCCCACGGACCTCTTATTGCGCGATCATCCTGTTCGGCTCCCAAGTGATTTCGCTGGTCCGCCTCGCGGGGCTGCCAGCATTTCATTCAGTGCACCCCCGGAGGATCAGAAGTCGATCGCAGCATCAGGGGATGGGCTATCATCCTCCGAGGATGAAGATTCGATGGGGCTGCCCCCCTTGGGTGTTGTCACCAGTTGACAGCCATGCTTGCCCAGGCAGCCATGAGTATCGGGCTTGAGGTCAACAGACTTCCCAGTCCCGAGCCCTCGCGGCTAGATGATTGGTTTCTCGGAGCGTGACGCAGCTCACGACCGCGATCTGCTCTGGTGCTTTTTTTCCCGGAGGTGCATGAGGAGCTGACGAAGTCGTGGACGGCCCCTTTTATGGCCAGAAGCCGCTCATCTCCCTCCTCCGTCCTCACTACCCTTGATGGCGGGGCCATCACTTGGAGGAATTGCCCGCATCTCCTGTCCAAAGTCTGTAAGCTGACGGTTGCGCTCGTGGCCAAAGCTTACAGTGCTGCGGGCCAGGCCGCCTCTGCCGTGCATGCCATGGCTATCCTGCAGGTCCACCAAGCCAAGGCACTCAAACAAATGCACGAGGGTAGTACCGACCACTTCAGCACAGGTTACACTCCTAAATCCCGAAATAAGCATGGTGCCGCGGTACAGTTCGCGTTACCATCACGCCAACGTGTTCCCGCTCATTCAGCCCCTGGATGGACCTTGTCTTTCTACAGGTCAGAGTGCCCATAGAACAAGTGGCTCGTCATGTCGTTTGTTACAATGAATGCCTCTAATGCGGGCTGGTGCACTACATACAACGGGCATGCAGCCTCAGGGTTCTGGACAGGGCCTCAACTGCTTTGGCACATCAACTGCCTCGAGTTGCTGGCAGTGCTACTAGCCTTGTGGCGGTCCGGCCGCTGCTGCTTGGTTAGCACATGTTGGTCCGCATGGTCAACACTGCGACCGTTTTGTACATCAACTGGCAGGGTTGTCTACGATCACGTCTCATGTCACAACTCGCCTGCCATCTCCTCCTTTGGAGTCAGATGCAGTGCAAGTCGCAGCGCGCCGTCCACATCCTGGTCATCCACATCCTCAATCGTGCAGCCGATGTGCTCTCACGACAGCTCACATTCCCCAGAGAATGGCGACTCCATCCTGAGACGATCCGGCTGTTCTGGAGTCGACTCAGGGAAACTCAGGTAAACCCGGTTGCCTCCCACGAGTCCTGCCACGGCCAGTTGTATGACTCCCTGACCAAGGCCCCCTCGGCACGGACGCACTGGTGCACAGCTGGCCTTGGGCTTTACGCAAGTATGTGTTTCCCCCAGTGAGCCTTCTCGCACAGACACTGTGCAAGGTCAGCGAGGACGAGGAACAGGCCCTGCCGGTTGCGCCGTATTGGCCCACCCGACCTGGTTTCTGAACTCATGCTCCTCGTGACAGCCCCTCCTGGTGCATCCCTCTGAGAAAGGACCTCCCTCTACGAGGCAAGCCTACGATCTGAAAAGGAGTCTGTTCACGAACTGGTGTTCTTCTCGCCGAGAAGACCCCCAAAGATGTACAATTGGAGTAGTGCTTTCTTTCCTGCAAGAAAGGTTGGAGCATAGGCTGCCATCCTCCACCTTGAGAGCATATGTGGCTGCTATCACAGCACATCACAATGCAGTGGACGGCCGGTTCCTGGGCAAGCAAGATCTCATTGTGAGGTTCCTAAGGGGTGCCAGGAGGTTGCATCCTCCTAGGCCACCCTTGGTGCCCTCCTGGGATCTCTCTATTGTCCTGCAGTGGGGTCCCGTTGAGCTGCTGGAGTCAGTCAGAGCTTCAGAAGCTCTGAGCAGCTTTTGTCTGCTACAGAGGTTAGCAGAAAGGGAAGGCTGTCTCCAAGCAGAGGTTGGCCCACTGGATAGTGGATGCCATCGCCTTGGAGTACCAATCCCAAGGCGAGCTGTGCCCCCTGGGGGTGAGGGCTCACGCCACACGGAGTGTTGCCTCCTCCTATGCATTGGCGCACAGTGCCTCTCTGGCAGACATCTGCAGAGCTGCGGGCTGGGCGACACACTGAAAACCTTCTCTGTGTTGAGCCAGTCTCTTCCCTTGTGTTGGGTAACAGGTAAGTGGTGGGAAGAGCTGGCCAGTGTCACGCTTGCTGTGCCATTCCTCCTCACCTGGGGATGCAAGCGCCATTTTCCTCCCCCAGTAAGTTCCCCAGACGGCGAACCCTGGTGGAGTTCCTCCAGCACCCCCGCAGTCAGACTGGGTGGAGCAGTCTGATACCAGGGGGTGCCTTCTCCGGAAGGCTTGCCTCCCCATTGTTACTGCTAAGCTGTAACAACAAATAGGAAAGACTTGAAGCAATCTTTCATTGAAGGTCGAAATCTCTTCTGTTAAGAAATCCCGTGGGGAAAGGAACAGCGGCTTGGCTGTCTCCAGCAGCGTTATACTCCCCTCTGGTCCCTGTGGATACCAAGAGCAAATTTGTGCTGGGCCGGATGGAAGGTTACAACGTTGTGTAGCATTTATCTGACATACAGCTGTTTGTCAACATTTCATATGCCATAGGGTTGTGACGGGGTTCGGGTTGTGGCGCTTTCCATGGACCCCATATGTCTTCATGAAATAACTTGTAGTGACCGACAGATAGGGAACGTTTCAGTTACGTACGTAACACTCGTTCCCTGATAGAGGGAACGGAGACGTTATGTCCCCATGCCACAATCTTGAACCATCACTGGCAGCCAGGGACAAGTTCTCAGCTGAAAGTACAGTGTGTTACAGTGAAGTTATTAATAATTTTTAATAATAAATTATAACAAAATTACAATAAAATTTAATAATAAAAAATGAGTGTTTTAGTATAACCAGCAGGAGAGCAGTGATGTGTCAACTGAATTTGGTGAAAGTACAGTGTGCTACAGTAAAGTTATTAACAATTTTTCATAAAAATGTATAAAAAATGTGCCAAAGCAATTATTTTCAAAATGAGTGTTTTAGTATAACCAACAGGAGAGCAGTGATGTGTGAACTGAATTTGGTGAAATTACAGTGTGTTACAGTAAAGTTATTAAAAAAAATCATAATTAAAATTCATAAAAAATGTGTCAAAGCAATTATCTACAAAATAAGTGTTGTAGTATAACTAGAAGTAGAGCAGTGCTGTGTGAACTGAATTTGGTGAAAGTACAGTGTGTTACAGTAGAGTTATTAAAAAAAATATATAATTAAAATTCATAAAAACTGTGCCAAAGCCATTACTTTCAAAATGAGTGTTGTAGTATAACTAGCAGGAGAGCAGTGATGTGTGGACTGAATATGGTGAAAGTACAGTGTGTTACAATAAAGTTATTAACAATATTTCATAATAAAAATTCATAAAAAATATGCCAAAGCAATTACTTTCCAAATGAGTATTGTAGTATAACCATCAAGGAAGGCAGTGATGTGTGGACTGAATATGGTGAAAGTACAGTGTGTTACAGTAAAGTTATTAAAAACATTTCATAATAAAAATTAATAAAAAATGTGCTAAAGCCATTACTTCACAAATGAGTGTTGTAGTATAACCATCAAGGAAGCCAGTGATGTGTGGACTGAATATGGTGAAAGTACAGTATGTTACAGTAAAGTTATTATCAATCTTTCAAAATAAAAATTAATAAAAAATGTGCCAATGCAATTACTTTCAAAATGAGTGTTGTAGTATAACCAGCAGGAGAGCAGTGATGTGTGAACTGAATTTGGTGAAAGTAGAGTGTGTTACAGTAAAGTTATTAAAAAAAATGATAATTAAAATTCATAAAAACTGTACCAAAGCCATTACTTTCAAAATGAGTGTTGTAGTATAACCACCAGGAAGGCAGTGATGTGTGAGCTGAATTTGGTGAAAGTACAGTGTGTTACAGTAAAGTTATTAACAATTTTTCATGTTAAAAATTCATAAAAAATGTGCCAAAGCCATTACTTTCAAAATGAGTGTTGTAGTATAACCAGCAGGAGAGCAGTGATGTTTGACCTGAACTTGGTGAAAGTACAGTGTGTTACAGTAAAGTTATTAACAATATTTCATAATAAAAATTCATAAAAAATATGCCAAAGCAATTACTTTCCAAATGAGTGTTGTAGTATAACCATCAGGAAGGCAGTGATGTGTGGACTGAATATGGTGAAAGTACAGTGTGTTACAGTAAAGTTATTAACAATTTTTATAATGAAAATTCATAAAAATTGTGTCATAGCAATTACTTTCAAAATGAGTGTTGTAGTATAACCACCAGGAAGGCAGTGATGTGTGAGCTGAATTTGGTGAAAGTACAGTGTGTTACAGTAAATGTATTAACAATTTTTCATAATAAAACTTCATAAAAAATGTGCCAAAGCCATTAATTTCACAATGAGTGTTGTAGTATAACTAGCAGGAGAGCAGGGATGTGTGGACTGAATATGGTGAAAGTACAGTGTGTTACAGTAAAGTTATTAAAAATAATTCCTAATTAAAATTCATAAAATCTGTGCCAAAGCCATTACTTTCAAAATGAGTGTTGTAGTATAACCACCAGGAAGGCAGTGATGTGTGAGCTGAATTTGGTGAAAGTACAGTGTGTTACAGTAAAGTTATTAACATTTTTTCATGTTAAAAATTCATAAAAAATGTGCCAAAGCAATTACTTTCCAAATGAGTGTTGTAGTATAACCATCAGGAAGGCAGTGATGTGTGAGCTGAATTTGGTGAAAGTACAGTGTGTTACAGTAAATTTATTAACAATTTTTCATAATAAAACTTCATAAAAAATGTGCCAAAGCCATTAATTTCACAATGAGTGTTGTAGTATAACTAGCAGGAGAGCAGTGATGTGTGGACTGAATATGGTGAAAGTACAGTTTGTTACAGTAAAGTTATTAAAAATAATTCATAATTAAAATTCATAAAAACTGTGCCAAAGCCATTAGTTTCAAAATGAGTGTTGTAGTATAACCACCAGGAAGGCAGTGATGTGTGAGCTGAATTTGGTGAAAGTACAGTTTGTTACAGTAAAGTTATTAACAATTTTTCATGTTAAAAATTCATAAAAAAATGTGCCAAAGCAATTATCTACAAAATGAGTGTTGTAGTATAACTAGAAGTAGACCAGTGATGTGTGAACTGAATTTGGTGAAAGTACAGTTTGTTACAGTAAAGTTATTAACAATTTTTCATGTTAAAAATTCATAAAAAAATGTGCCAAAGCAATTATCTACAAAATGAGTGTTGTAGTATAACCATCAGGAAGGCAGTGATGTGTGGACTGAATATGGTGAAAGTACAGTGTGTTACAGTAAAGTTATTAACAATTTTTATAATGAAAATTCATAAAAATTGTGTCATAGCAATTACTTTCAAAATGAGTGTTGTAGTATAACCACCAGGAAGGCAGTGATGTGTGAGCTGAATTTGGTGAAAGTAGAGTGTGTTACAGTAAAGTTATTAAAAAAAATGATAATTAAAATTCATAAAAACTGTACCAAAGCCATTACTTTCAAAATGAGTGTTGTAGTATAACCACCAGGAAGGCAGTGATGTGTGAGCTGAATTTGGTGAAAGTACAGTGTGTTACAGTAAAGTTATTAACAATTTTTCATGTTAAAAATTCATAAAAAATGTGCCAAAGCCATTACTTTCAAAATGAGTGTTGTAGTATAACCAGCAGGAGAGCAGTGATGTTTGACCTGAACTTGGTGAAAGTACAGTGTGTTACAGTAAAGTTATTAACAATATTTCATAATAAAAATTCATAAAAAATATGCCAAAGCAATTACTTTCCAAATGAGTGTTGTAGTATAACCATCAGGAAGGCAGTGATGTGTGGACTGAATATGGTGAAAGTACAGTGTGTTACAGTAAAGTTATTAACAATTTTTCATGTTAAAAATTCATAAAAAAATGTGCCAAAGCAATTATCTACAAAATGAGTGTTGTAGTATAACTAGAAGTAGACCAGTGATGTGTGAACTGAATTTGGTGAAAGTACAGTTTGTTACAGTAAAGTTATTAACAATTTTTCATGTTAAAAATTCATAAAAAAATGTGCCAAAGCAATTATCTACAAAATGAGTGTTGTAGTATAACCATCAGGAAGGCAGTGATGTGTGGACTGAATATGGTGAAAGTACAGTGTGTTACAGTAAAGTTATTAACAATTTTTATAATGAAAATTCATAAAAATTGTGTCATAGCAATTACTTTCAAAATGAGTGTTGTAGTATAACCACCAGGAAGGCAGTGATGTGTGAGCTGAATTTGGTGAAAGTAGAGTGTGTTACAGTAAAGTTATTAAAAAAAATGATAATTAAAATTCATAAAAACTGTACCAAAGCCATTACTTTCAAAATGAGTGTTGTAGTATAACCACCAGGAAGGCAGTGATGTGTGAGCTGAATTTGGTGAAAGTACAGTGTGTTACAGTAAAGTTATTAACAATTTTTCATGTTAAAAATTCATAAAAAATGTGCCAAAGCCATTACTTTCAAAATGAGTGTTGTAGTATAACCAGCAGGAGAGCAGTGATGTTTGACCTGAACTTGGTGAAAGTACAGTGTGTTACAGTAAAGTTATTAACAATATTTCATAATAAAAATTCATAAAAAATATGCCAAAGCAATTACTTTCCAAATGAGTGTTGTAGTATAACCATCAGGAAGGCAGTGATGTGTGGACTGAATATGGTGAAAGTACAGTGTGTTACAGTAAAGTTATTAACAATTTTTATAATGAAAATTCATAAAAATTGTGTCATAGCAATTACTTTCAAAATGAGTGTTGTAGTATAACCACCAGGAAGTCAGTGATGTGTGAGCTGAATTTGGTGAAAGTACAGTGTGTTACAGTAAATGTATTAACAATTTTTCATAATAAAACTTCATAAAAAATGTGCCAAAGCCATTAATTTCACAATGAGTGTTGTAGTATAACTAGCAGGAGAGCAGGGATGTGTGGACTGAATATGGTGAAAGTACAGTGTGTTACAGTAAAGTTATTAAAAATAATTCCTAATTAAAATTCATAAAAACTGTGCCAAAGCCATTACTTTCAAAATGAGTGTTGTAGTATAACCACCAGGAAGGCAGTGATGTGTGAGCTGAATTTGGTGAAAGTAAAGTGTGTTACAGTAAAGTTATTAACATTTTTTCATGTTAAAAATTCATAAAAAATGTGCCAAAGCAATTACTTTCCAAATGAGTGTTGTAGTATAACCATCAGGAAGGCAGTGATGTGTGAGCTGAATTTGGTGAAAGTACAGTGTGTTACAGTAAATGTATTAACAATTTTTCATAATAAAACTTCATAAAAAATGTGCCAAAGCCATTAATTTCACAATGAGTGTTGTAGTATAACCATCAGGAAGGCAGTGATGTGTGGACTGAATATGGTGAAAGTACAGTGTGTTACAGTAAAGTTATTAACAATTTTTATAATGAAAATTCATAAAAATTGTGTCATAGCAATTACTTTCAAAATGAGTGTTGTAGTATAACCACCAGGAAGGCAGTGATGTGTGAGCTGAATTTGGTGAAAGTACAGTGTGTTACAGTAAATGTATTAACAATTTTTCATAATAAAACTTCATAAAAAATGTGCCAAAGCCATTAATTTCACAATGAGTGTTGTAGTATAACTAGCAGGAGAGCAGGGATGTGTGGACTGAATATGGTGAAAGTACAGTGTGTTACAGTAAAGTTATTAAAAATAATTCCTAATTAAAATTCATAAAATCTGTGCCAAAGCCATTACTTTCAAAATGAGTGTTGTAGTATAACCACCAGGAAGGCAGTGATGTGTGAGCTGAATTTGGTGAAAGTACAGTGTGTTACAGTAAAGTTATTAACATTTTTTCATGTTAAAAATTCATAAAAAATGTGCCAAAGCAATTACTTTCCAAATGAGTGTTGTAGTATAACCATCAGGAAGGCAGTGATGTGTGAGCTGAATTTGGTGAAAGTACAGTGTGTTACAGTAAATTTATTAACAATTTTTCATAATAAAACTTCATAAAAAATGTGCCAAAGCCATTAATTTCACAATGAGTGTTGTAGTATAACTAGCAGGAGAGCAGTGATGTGTGGACTGAATATGGTGAAAGTACAGTTTGTTACAGTAAAGTTATTAAAAATAATTCATAATTAAAATTCATAAAAACTGTGCCAAAGCCATTACTTTCAAAATGAGTGTTGTAGTATAACCACCAGGAAGGCAGTGATGTGTGAGCTGAATTTGGTGAAAGTACAGTTTGTTACAGTAAAGTTATTAACAATTTTTCATGTTAAAAATTCATAAAAAAATGTGCCAAAGCAATTATCTACAAAATGAGTGTTGTAGTATAACTAGAAGTAGACCAGTGATGTGTGAACTGAATTTGGTGAAAGTACAGTTTGTTACAGTAAAGTTATTAACAATTTTTCATGTTAAAAATTCATAAAAAAATGTGCCAAAGCCATTACTTTCAAAATGAGTGTTGTAGTATAACCAGCAGGAGAGCAGTGATGTTTGACCTGAACTTGGTGAAAGTACAGTGTGTTACAGTAAAGTTATTAACAATATTTCATAATAAAAATTCATAAAAAATATGCCAAAGCAATTACTTTCCAAATGAGTGTTGTAGTATAACCATCAGGAAGGCAGTGATGTGTGGACTGAATATGGTGAAAGTACAGTGTGTTACAGTAAAGTTATTAACAATTTTTATAATGAAAATTCATAAAAATTGTGTCATAGCAATTACTTTCAAAATGAGTGTTGTAGTATAACCACCAGGAAGGCAGTGATGTGTGAGCTGAATTTGGTGAAAGTACAGTGTGTTACAGTAAATGTATTAACAATTTTTCATAATAAAACTTCATAAAAAATGTGCCAAAGCCATTAATTTCACAATGAGTGTTGTAGTATAACTAGCAGGAGAGCAGGGATGTGTGGACTGAATATGGTGAAAGTACAGTGTGTTACAGTAAAGTTATTAAAAATAATTCCTAATTAAAATTCATAAAATCTGTGCCAAAGCCATTACTTTCAAAATGAGTGTTGTAGTATAACCACCAGGAAGGCAGTGATGTGTGAGCTGAATTTGGTGAAAGTACAGTGTGTTACAGTAAAGTTATTAACATTTTTTCATGTTAAAAATTCATAAAAAATGTGCCAAAGCAATTACTTTCCAAATGAGTGTTGTAGTATAACCATCAGGAAGGCAGTGATGTGTGAGCTGAATTTGGTGAAAGTACAGTGTGTTACAGTAAATTTATTAACAATTTTTCATAATAAAACTTCATAAAAAATGTGCCAAAGCCATTAATTTCACAATGAGTGTTGTAGTATAACTAGCAGGAGAGCAGTGATGTGTGGACTGAATATGGTGAAAGTACAGTTTGTTACAGTAAAGTTATTAAAAATAATTCATAATTAAAATTCATAAAAACTGTGCCAAAGCCATTACTTTCAAAATGAGTGTTGTAGTATAACCACCAGGAAGGCAGTGATGTGTGAGCTGAATTTGGTGAAAGTACAGTTTGTTACAGTAAATGTATTAACAATTTTTCATAATAAAACTTCATAAAAAATGTGCCAAAGCCATTAATTTCACAATGAGTGTTGTAGTATAACTAGCAGGAGAGCAGGGATGTGTGGACTGAATATGGTGAAAGTACAGTGTGTTACAGTAAAGTTATTAAAAATAATTCCTAATTAAAATTCATAAAATCTGTGCCAAAGCCATTACTTTCAAAATGAGTGTTGTAGTATAACCACCAGGAAGGCAGTGATGTGTGAGCTGAATTTGGTGAAAGTACAGTGTGTTACAGTAAATGTATTAACAATTTTTCATAATAAAACTTCATAAAAAATGTGCCAAAGCCATTAATTTCACAATGAGTGTTGTAGTATAACTAGCAGGAGAGCAGGGATGTGTGGACTGAATATGGTGAAAGTACAGTGTGTTACAGTCAAGTTATTAAAAATAATTCCTAATTAAAATTCATAAAAACTGTGCCAAAGCCATTACTTTCAAAATGAGTGTTGTAGTATAACCACCAGGAAGGCAGTGATGTGTGAGCTGAATTTGGTGAAAGTACAGTGTGTTACAGTAAAGTTATTAACATTTTTTCATGTTAAAAATTCATAAAAAATGTGCCAAAGCAATTACTTTCCAAATGAGTGTTGTAGTATAACCATCAGGAAGGCAGTGATGTGTGAGCTGAATTTGGTGAAAGTACAGTGTGTTACAGTAAATTTATTAACAATTTTTCATAATAAAACTTCATAAAAAATGTGCCAAAGCCATTAATTTCACAATGAGTGTTGTAGTATAACTAGCAGGAGAGCAGTGATGTGTGGACTGAATATGGTGAAAGTACAGTTTGTTACAGTAAAGTTATTAAAAATAATTCATAATTAAAATTCATAAAAACTGTGCCAAAGCCATTACTTTCAAAATGAGTGTTGTAGTATAACCACCAGGAAGGCAGTGATGTGTGAGCTGAATTTGGTGAAAGTACAGTTTGTTACAGTAAAGTTATTAACAATTTTTCATGTTAAAAATTCATAAAAAAATGTGCCAAAGCAATTATCTACAAAATGAGTGTTGTAGTATAACTAGAAGTAGGCCAGTGATGTGTGAACTGAATTTGGTGAAAGTACAGTTTGTTACAGTAAAGTTATTAACAATTTTTCATGTTAAAAATTCATAAAAAAATGTGCCAAAGCAATTATCTACAAAATGAGTGTTGTAGTATAACTAGAAGTAGAGCAGTGATGTGTGAACTGAATTTGGTGAAAGTACAGTGTGTTACAGTAAAGTTATTAACAATTTTTCATAATAAAAACTAATAAAAAATGTGCCAAATCCATTACTTTCAAAATGAGTGTTGTAGTATAACTAGCAGGAGAGCAGTGATGTGTGAACTGAATTTGGTGAAATTACAGTGTGTTACAGTAAAGTTATTAAAACATTTCATAATAAAAATTAATAAAAAAATGTGCCAAAGCCATTACTTCACAAATGAGTGTTGTAGTATAACCATCAAGGAAGGCAGTGATGTGTGGACTGAATATGGTGAAAGTACAGTGTGTTACAGTAAAGTTATTAACAATTTTTCATAATGAAAATTCATAAAAAATATGCCAAAGCATTTACTTCCCAAATGAGTGTTGTAGTATAACCACCAGGAAGGTAGTGATGTGTGAGCTGAATTTGGTGAAAGTACAGTGTGTTACAGTAAAGTTATTAACAATTTTTCATAATAAAAATTAATAAAAAATGTGCCAAATCCATTACTTTCAAAATGAGTGTTGTAGTATAACTATCAGGAGAGCAGTGATGTGTGTACTGAATATGGTGAAAGTGCAGTGTGTTACAGTAAAGTTATTAAAAAAATTAATAATTAAAATTCATAAAAAATGTGCCAAAGCCATTACTTTCAAAATGAGTGTTGTAGTATAACCACCAGGAAGGCAGTGATGTGTGAGCTGAATTTGGTGAAAGTACAGTGTTACAGTAAAGTTATTAACAATTTTTCATATTAAAAATTCATAAAAAATGTACCAAAGCAATTACTTTCAAAATGTGTGTTGTAGTATAATCAGCAGGAGAGCAGTTATGTGTGCACTGAATATGGTGAAAGTACAGTGTGTTACAGTAAAGTTATTAATTATTATGTCCAATAACGGTGAAGTTATTAAAACATTTTCATAATAAAAAATCATAAAAATATGCCAAAGCAATTACTTTCAAAATGAGTGTTGTAGTATAACCAGCATGACAGCAGTGATGTGTGAGCTGAATTTGGTGAAAGTACAGTGTGTTACAGTAAAGTTATTAAGAATTTGTTATAATAAAAAAATCATAAAAAATGTGCCAAAGCAGTTACTTTCAAAATGAGTGTTGTAGTATAACCAGCAGGAGAGCAGTGATGTCTGCACTAAATATGGTGAAAGTACAGTGTGTTACAGTAAAGTTTTTAAGAATGTTTCATAATAAAAAATCATTAAAAATGTGCCAAAGCAATTATGTTCAAAATGAGTGTTGTAGTATAACTATCAGGAGATCAGTGATGTGTGCAGTGAATATGGTGAAAGTACAGTGTGTTACAGTAAAGTTATTACCCATTTTTCATAATAAAAATTAATAAAAAATGTGCCAAATCAATTACTTTCAAAATGAGTGTTGTAGTATAACCATCATAAGAGCAGTGAGGTGTGAACTTTATTTGGTGGAAGTAGAGTGTGTTACAGTAAAGTTATTAACTATTTTTCATAATAAATATTAATAAAAAATGTGCCAAAGCAATTAGTTTCAAAATGAGTGTTGTAGTATAACCAGCAGGAGAGCAGTGATGTGTAAATTGAATTTGGTGACACTACAGTGCGTTAGTGTAAAGTTATTGAGTATGTTATTAGTAAAAAAAAGATCGCGTTTGGCACTTTGCAGACGGTCCCTTAGGACTTGTCTCTCAGACGCCAGCGCATTTAGATCAATGCATTTTATACAGAGCGGAGGAAAGCTTGTTTTTGGGGAAACCTCGCTTGTAGCTCGTTTTCTACATCCCTAAAAAAGAAAAGAGGCGTCATTTGTGTATTAAAAACGATTTGCTCGCGAGTTATTGATCCGGAAAAGTCGAATCTGTCAATATCTTGCCAACTTTACCGAACTCAAGCATCTCCTGATCACTGCCAAACTTTAGAACAAATATGCATAGGCTATATCACATCATACACATGCTTATAATTCTTCATAAATAAAGAAAAGAACATATTCAAATATGAGCCTTTACTGCGATTGTCGTATTATTGAATTTCATTAGTCATTAGTCGTAATTCATTAGATGATTTATGCAGGCTGTTCATGGAAAAGTGAGCAAGACACGACAATACCATGATTATGGTTAAATAAGGAAAAAGACATCTAATATAACGAAATTAGGCTACATTTATTTTCATATTAATATCTCAACACACCATTAGATTACATTATCGCAACTTGTGTAGATTTATGCGTTTCAGCATGCGTTGATTTTGTGTCGCTAAACGTTTGCCTCAATAAGGTTAAATTATGCCTGTCTTTCTTTGGCCTTCGCTCTGGAAGTGATCTGTTGATTCTGCTCAACTTTAATTAAAACCGAAACTAAACTATATAAAAACTAAATAAAAATGTGTTCACAAAATAAAAACTAAACTAAAACTAACAAAAATATTAATGAAACTAATAAAAACTAAACAGAATTTTATAGCAAATTTGAAAACGAAATTAAAATAAAACGAATTTAAAAATTCAAAACTATAATAACCTTGGTGTGAACATGCTGTTACTGTAGTTCTAGACTAAATGTGAATGTGCTTTAATTCATCCCACTAGCAAAAAACTGATTTAGTATTCATCAAAATGAATTAAAACAGTGAAATGCAAACTCAGAATATGACACAAACCTGCAATAATTAAATATGTTAAACAACACAAATGTATCTAATCCCATTTTATTAACCAATGTCTTTGCTGCTGACCTTTGATGATGCAGTTCAATCATACTGATAAAAAAAAATGACTTTAGATAAACTAACAATTGTGCTTCATTGTTTTTTTTTATTGCTGAGGAATGTTGATCCTTCTCCTGCGTTCTACTGTACAGACATGAATTTACTCTTCCTTCAGCCTGAGGTTTATTCATTACACTTTTTGGTGTGAAAGGGCTTTACATTTGCTATAATTACAACTTCTTGTATTAAAAACAATCAAGCCCAGCTCATATTTAAAAAGTAACACAAAAGTAACGTAACACATTACTTTCCTAAAAAAGTAACTAAGTAATGTAATTAGTTACTTTTTTAGGGAGTAACACAATATTGTAATGCATTACTTTTAAAAGTAACTTTCCCCAACACTGATTATGATGAATGCAATTTTAAAGTCCATTTTAAAGAACTCACTTGATCAAGTTGGCATGAAGCAAATTTATTTACAAAACTATGCAATTACAGCCAAAAAACAAAGACATAAACAAACAATCATAAAACAAAGAACAGAAGTTGTTATACAGAAAGTGCATAGCTAAACATCATATTTTGCAAAATTTCCCTTGTGTCTACTTATACATGGATTATAAAATTTAATAAGTATAAACATTAAACACTCGGGTAACAGTTACATACCTAACATGAACTAACAATGGCAAATACTTCTATTATTAACATTAGTTGATGTTAATTTCAACATTTACTAACACATTATTAAAAACAAAAGTTGTTTACATAATTTTATTCATTTATTGCTATGGATGTAAAAAAGAAAAATAGGCTGTGTTGACTTTCACATATGCCATGTATATGTTGTTATTTAAGAGTCTGCATAATAAAAAAGAAAAACAAAAGTTGTATCAGTTAACATTATTTAATGGATCTGAGCTAACATGAACTAACAAAGAACAGTTTTTTATTATTATTAATAAGCCGTGACAAAGATTAAAACTGTAACAAATTTATGGCTCATTTTTAGTTTGTTAATTTCAACATTTACTAATAATAGCTTATTGTAAGTGTTTTGAACAGCACATTGGTAAATGGCAAAGTTTTGAAATTAAACACATTTTGTACTTTTATCTAATCATCTAATCATTTACAACTATTATCATGGATCATTTTTGAGTGAAACAATGATTACTCCAAATGAAACTCCAAAGTTTTGGAATTAAACATTTTGTACTTGGTAAAAAGTAATTCAAATAATTACCTAAATGTTACTATGAATCATTTTTAAAGGTTGATCAGTGAATACTATTCTTGGTTGCAGGGGCGGATCTACCGGGGTGGCAACTGCCACCCTAAGAAAAAGCTGTGCCACCCCACCTGCCACCCCAGAATTATCACAGAATAAAATATAAATGTAAGCAGTGTTTCATGTGCTACTTTTCAGCCGTGGCGATGACAGCGTAACGGAAAATAATTGCAAAAAAAACCACATCTTTCACTAAACTGTGCAGGATGGTTGCACGCGCACGCAGCGTGCTCAGTGTAGTCGGCTTCATTAACAAATGACTCTTATGAACCGGTTCTTTTTGCGTCAAAAACACAAAGCGCAGCCCGTTCACTAACGACTTGTTTTTACATTTGTTCGTGAATCAGATACTGCTTCTCGGTTTATTCAGAAGTCCTCTGAGAAATCTAATCCCGTCCGGATCTGTCTGAGATTCATCCCATAATTGTTTGGTGATCTGATTCTCTGACCGCTCGCTCCACTTTCATCATGGATTAAGGGCTTTCTGCAATATCGGATGAAACAACATGAAATCACTGAGAAGATGCCGATCACGAAAACTAATAGCAGAGTTAGGTAAGAATCTTGTATTGCAGTTTTCTCGATTGTTAACATAATATAACTGATTTTAGTTGGCCCATTTTCCCAAACCATTAATTCAGTTCTCAAAACAAAGACACATTTCTCAAAAAGTTTAACAATGAGTAAGTTAAACATTAGGTAGTAAAACTGATGACACCAATCAGAATCTCTGCATCCTAACAACAGAGAGAGCTGAACTAAATAATAGGCTATACATGGGTTTAATACTTACACATTCAGTATAATTACAGTACAGTACCAGTACATTAGATGATGGAAATTTCACTATTCTATATGTACAGTAAACTGTAGCACATGTTGTACACCTTCAAATGTGTGACTGTCAAATTTTATTTGGAACCATTTTTTATGTGTACTGCATGTTTGCAGAACTGAGAAATGACTAGAGATATAGCTCTTGTGTCAGGAGACCAGGAAACTGCTGTAGTACTGTAATGAAATTTGACCAAATGTGCAGAGGATGCTGAATTTACTTTTTTTATTTTATTTTTGACTGTACTGTATTGTGGTGCATACCAAGTTCATATACAATTCTTTGGTCAAGTCAAGTCAAATCACCTTTATTTATATAGCGCTTTTAACAATACAGATTGTGTCAAAGCACTTAACAGTATCAAGTTGGAGGATAGAGTGTCAGTAATGTATAATAAGATTAAACACTCAATTTTCAGTTAAGGGCATTTTATTATTGAGTTCGGAGATGTCATTGTCTAGCTCAGTATAGTTTAAATAGTATCTGTGAAATCAAATTGACGATAATCGCTAGAAATTAAGTGTCCCCAACTGAGCAAGCCAGAGGCAACAGCGGCAAGGACCCAAAACTCCCTCTGTGACAGAGTGGAGAAAAAAACCTCGGGAGAAACCAGGCTCAGTCGGGGGCCAGTTCTCCTCTGGCCAGGATATTATTGTTTATTTATTGTTTACTTATTGTTTTAATTAAAACTTTAAATGTATAAATTTATTATATTTCTATTTTTATATTGTTGCAATTTCTAACAATAATACTATTATGTAGTTAGGTATTTTATTATTATATTTTTAATTATTTGTTTTATTTTTATTTTTATTGTATTTTAGTCGAGGTCTTCACTTGGGATATGTCTCTGGCGCTCATCGCTGACGATCAGGGCCGCAGACATCATCTCCCGGCGCCGATCCACCATCTGATCCGGACACGGACTGAGAAACAGAATAAGAAAGAAACAACTATTAGCGTAGATGCCAATCTTCTTACGATGTAACGAGTACATCGTGTGTTATGGGAAGTGTTCCCGGTTCCGGTTGATCTAATTAATGCAGCCTAACAATCCTTTAACGGATTTGAATAACAGAAGTGTAGTAGTGTGTTATGTGTACGCCAGGTTAAAGAGATGGGTCTTTAATCTAGATTTAAACTGACAGAGTGTGTCTGCCTCCCGAACAGTGTTCAGTAGATTGTTCCAGAATTTGGGAGCTAAATAGGACAAGGATCTGCCGCCCGCAGTTGATTTTGATATTCTAGGTATTATCAAACGGCCAGAGTTTTGAGAATGCAGCGGACGTAGAGGACTATAATGCGATAAGAGCTCGCTCAAGTACTGAGGAGCTAAACCATTCAGGGCTTTATAAGTAATTAACAAGATTTTAAAATCTATACGATGTTTAGTAGGGAGCCAGTGCAGTGTTGATAGAACCGGGCTAATGTGCTCATACTTCCTGGTTCTAGTAAGAACTCTAGCTGCTGCATTTTGAACCATCTGTAATTTGTTTATTAAGCGTGCAGAACAACCACCCAATAAAGCATTACAATAATCTAACCTTGAGGTCATAAACGCATGAATTAATATTTCTGCATTTGACATTAAGAGCATAGGTCTCAGTTTAGATATATTTTTAAGATGAAAAAATGCAGTTTTACTAATGCTAGAAACGTGGCTGTCAAAGGAGAGATTGCTATCAAACAGCACACCTAGGTTCCTGACTGATGACGAAGAATCGACAGAGCATCCATCAAGTGTTAGACAGTGTTCTGGGTTATTACTTGTGGGGGTTTTAGGTCCGATAATTAACACCTCTCTTTTTTCAGAATTTAGCAGTAAGAAATTACTCGTCATCCAGTTTTTTATATCGACTATGCATTCCATAAGTTTCTCAATTTGGTGTGTTTCACCGGGCCGTGAAGAAATATAGAGCTGAGTATCATCAGCATAACAGTGAAAGCTAACCCTGTGTTTCCTAATGATATTTCCCAAGGGTAACATATAAAGCGTGAAAAGTAACGGCCCTAGTACTGAGCCTTGAGGTACTCCATACTGCACTTGTGATCGATATGATACCTCTGCCAAATGACTAAATGTAAATGTAAATGTAAATGATACCTCTTCATTCACTGCTACGAATTGATGGCGGTCAGATAAGAATGATTTGAACCACGCTAATGCACTTCCACTAATGCCAACAAAGGTTTCTAGTCTATTCAAAAGAATGTTGTGGTCGATAGTGTCGAACGCAGCGCTAAGATCCAGTAGCACTAATAGAGAGATACAACCACGATCAGATGATAAGAGGAGGTCATTTGTCACTCTAATGAGAGCAGTCTCAGTACTTTGATACGGTCTAAATCCTGACTGGAAATCCTCACAGATATCATTTTTCTCTAAGAAGGAATATAATTGTGAGGATACAACCTTTTCTAGTATCTTTGACAGAAAAGGGAGTTTCGAGATCAGTCTGTAATTAACTAGATCTTTGGGGTCAAGTTGTGTTTTTTTAATGAGAGGCTTAATAACAGCCAATTTAAAGTTTTTGGGGACATATCCTAATGACAATGACAAATTAATAATAGCCAAAAGAGGATGTATGACTTCTGGAAGCACCTCTTTTAGTAGTTTATATGGAATAGGGTCTAACATACATGTTGTTGGTTTAGATAATTTAACAAGTTTATACAATTCTTCCTCTCCTATAGTAGAGAATGAGTGGAATTGTTCCTCAGGGGATCTATAGTGCACTATTTGATGTGATGATATAGCTGACGGCTGCATGGTTACAATTTGATCTCTAATAGTATTAATTTTGGAAGTAAAATAGTTCATAAAGTCATTAATGCTGTGCTGTTGGGAAATGTCAACACCTGTTGATGCTTTATTTTTTGTTAATTTTGCCACTGTATTGAATAAATACCTGGGGTTATGTTTGTTTTCTTCTAAAAGACATGAAAAGTAATCAGATCTAGCAGTTTTTAAAGCTTTTCTGTAGGATAGGGTACTTTCCCGCCAAGCTTACGAAATACCTCTACCGAGCAACGACACCGAGCACACACTTAAGTATCATTTCTATCTTCCCTCACACACTCTCCTTCCCTATCCTCTATCCCTCCACCTCTATCATGTGTTTCCAAACCATTCCGGTTCTCTCTCAACCACGCTCTAAAAACACATGCAGACAGCAACGTAATCCTGCTAACCTGCGCCTGATCGCTACATCTTCTACTACACCTCTTTCTTTCTCTGTGGGTCTTTGGAATTGCCAGTCAGCTGTCAACAAAGCTGACTTCATTTCTGCTTTTTCCTTACAATCCACACTCAGCATCTTGGGCTTGACTGAGACCTGGATTCGTCCAGAAGACTCCGCTACCCCGGCTGCTCTCTCTCACAATTTCTCTTTCTCTCACACCCCAAGGCAAGTTGGCCGGGGTGGGGGCACTGGTCTACTCATTTCAAACAATTGGAAATACTCAACCCACTCTCCCCTAGGCAATCACAACTCATTTGAATCTCATGCGATTACTGTAACAGCTCCTATAAAACTCCAGATAGTAGTAATCTACCGTCCCCCTGGCCAAATTCTAGCCACCTTCCTAGAGGAGCTGGACGGCCTGCTGTCCTCTTTCATGGAGGATGGCACTCCACTCTTAGTCTTTGGAGATTTCAACATTCACCTAGACAGGCCTTATGCTACAGACTTCCATTCACTCCTAGCTTCATTTGATCTCAAACGCCTTACCACTACTAGCACGCACAAATCAGGCAACCAACTTGATTTAATTTACACACGCAACTGTACTACAGATACCATTCTGGTACAACCACTACATATCTCTGACCATTTCTTCAATACATTTACCTTACATTTTGCTACCCGGGTGCCACCAGCTCCCCTACCGGTTACTTTCAGACATAACCTACGCCCCCTTTCCCCCACCCTTCTTTCCTCTGTAGTATCCTCCTCTCTTCCCTCACCTACCCATTTCACATCTCTGGATGTGAATGCAGCTACTGACACTCTATGCTCTACCTTAACCTCTTGTCTAGATGACATTTGTCCTCTCTCGTCCAGTCCAGCACGGGCTGCCCCTTCTAACCCCTGGTTATCCGATGTTCTTCGTGAGCATCGGACCAAACTCAGAGTGGCAGAGAGAAAATGGCACAAATCAAACGATCCGTCGGACCTGACTAGGTATCAGTCTTTGCTTTCATCTTTCTCTACTGAAGTCCACACTGCCAAATCCTCACATTTCCACAACAAGATCAACAGCGCTCCAGACATGCGTAATCTCTTCAGAACATTTAATTCTCTCCTCTGTCCCCCTCCACCGCCGCCCACCACTTCTGTAACAGCTGACAACTTGCCACTTTTTTCACAGACAAAACTAGAACAATCGGTAACCAGTTCTCACCTCCACACACACAGGACCTCCAACCAACCACATCCACTGCTCAAACTCCCATCTTCTCCTTCTGTCTCCTCACCGAGGCAGAAGTATCCAAACTTCTCCTCTCCAGCCATCCTACAACATTTCCTCTTGACCCAATCCCCTCTCACCTTCTCCAAGCAATCTCTCCCACACTCCTACCGGCACTCACACACATTATCAACACATCTCTCCACACTGGCATCTTCCCCACAGCGTTCAAGCAGGCCCAGGTAACCCCACTGCTCAAAAAACTACATTAAACACTTCTCTTTTAGAAAACTACAGACCTGTCTCTCTCCTTCCATTCATAGCGAAAACACTCTAACGAGTTGTCTTCAACCAGCTCTCACTGTTTTTTTCACAGTACAACAAACTGGATGCTAAACAGTCAAGTTTCAGGAGTGGCCATTCAACAGAGACTGCGCTACTCTCAGTCACTGAAGCCCTGCGAGTCGCAAAGGCAGATTCCAAATCATCAGTCCTCATTCTGCTGGATCTTTCTGCTGCTTTTGACACTGTCAATCATCAGCTCCTCCTGTCCACCATCTCATCGCTGGGCATCACTGGGATTCCACTTCGCTGGTTTGAATCCTATCTCACCGGTAGGTCTTTCAGGGTGGCCTGGGGAGGGGAGGTATCCAAAGCACATCAACTGGTCACTGGGGTTCCTCAGGGATCGGTTCTTGGACCCCTCCTCTTCTCCACATACACTACATCACTGGGACCCATCATACAGGCACATGGCTTCTCCTACCATTGCTACACCGATGACACACAGCTCTATCTCTCTTTTCAACCAGATGATCCAACGGTAGCTGCACTGATCTCAGGCTGCCTGGCGGACATCTCGGCATGGATGAAAGAACATCGCCTACAGCTCAACCTGGCAAAGACTGAGCTTCTTGTCGTCCCTGCCACTCCGACTCTACAGCATGACTTCTCGATTCAGTTAGGCACATCAATAATTACCCCATCAACTTCGGTCAGAAATCTTGGTGTAATCTTTGATGACCAGATGACCTTCAAAGAGCACACTGCAAAGACTGCTCGATCTTGCAGGTTTGCGCTACACAACATCAGAAAAATCAGGCCCTTCCTGACAGAGCATGCTGCACAACTTCTTGTCCAGGCCCTTGTCGTTTCTAGGCTGGACTACTGCCATGCTCTTCTGGTTGGTCTTCCATCAAACACAATCAAACCTCTACAAATGATTCAGAATGCAGCGGCACGACTGGCCTTCAATGAGCCCAAAAGAACCCATGTTACACCTCTCTTCATCTCAGTGCACTGGCTACCAGTGGCAGCTCGCATCAAGTTCAAGACACTGATGCTTGCATACAGAACGAGCACAGGCTCAGCACCCTCCTACTTCCACTTACTATTACGAATCTACATCCCCTCCAGAAGTCTGAGATCTGCTAGTGAGCGACGCCTTGTGGTACCATCACAGAGAGGCTCAAAATCACTCTCCAGAACATTCTCGTTCACCATTCCTGGATGGTGGAATAATCTTCCCACCCCTATCCGGAATGCTGGATCCCTGTCAATCTTCAAGCAACAACTGAAAACTCATCTCTTTCGGCACTACTTGACTTCATCCTAAACTTGTTCTTAAAAAAAAAAAAAAAAACTTTCCCTTTATCTTTCTCTCCTTCCCTTGTTAGCTTGTACTTATTTGAACAATGACTGAGACTTGGTGTTACGAGCACTTGCTCTGTCTGATTGCCTCTTCAAGATGAATCGCTTTATGTATTCCCCAATTGTAAGTTGCTTTGGATAAAAGCGTCTGCCAAATGACAATGTAAATCTAGGTGAAGGAGTCTCTATGTGCTGAGAATTAACTGACTTCTGTGACATGAGGACGGCAGACAGCAGGTTTAGCCAGTCTGTCTGCTTCCTGACCTGGGCTCCAGTTAGTCAAGTATGAACTCTAAGACTATGTGCCATATTTCTAGAGAGAAGAGCGGCACCACCCCAGGAGGGATGAACACCATCTCTTTTCAACAGGTCAGGTCTGCCCCAAAAACTCGTCCAATTGTCTATAAAACCTATGTTATTCTGCGGGCACCACTTAGACATCCAGCCATTGAGTGACGACAGTCTGCTATGAATCTCATCACCCCGGTAAGCAGGGAGGGGGCCAGAGCATATTACAGTGTCTGACATCGTACTTGCAAGTTCACACGCCTCTTTAACATTATTTTTAGTGATCTTCGACTGGCGAAGTCGAACATCATTAGCGCCGGTGTGGATAACAATCTTACTGAATTTACATTTAGCATTAGCCAGCACTTTTAAATTTGCCAAGATGTCAGGTGCTCTGGCTCCCGGTAAACAATGGATTATGGTGGCTGGTGTCTCTATTTTCACGTTCCGTACAATAGAATCGCCAATAACTTGAGCACTTTCACCAGGTTTCTCAGTGGGTGCGTCACTGAGTGGGGAGAACCTGTTTGATGTTCTGATCGGAACGGAAGAGCGGTGTTTTGACCCGCGACTATGCCGCCTCACTGTCACCCAGTTGCCCTGCTGCATGGGCGCTAATGCCGGAACCGAAAAATGTACAGGAGTCCCTGAGCTAATCACATCCAAAGCAGTATCTACAGCCCTCACATTCTTAAGCACCCATTCACACTGCACGTTGGTCCCGGAAAATTGCCAGAAAATTGCTGGAGTGCCTTCTGTGTGAACGCAAACACGTCCCGGGATTAATTCTGGGATTGATTCTGGGTTGGGACCTAGTAACATTGCTGGGTTCAGTCCCAGAGCGCTGTGTGAACAAAAGCCGGATCAATGCCGTAAAGGGTGTGTCGTAGTGATGACGCACTTTATCGTTCGACTGTTTTACCGGGTGTTTTGAAGGCAGATCAACGTTCACACGACGAAAAATATGTAAACTGGAATAAAGCAGCGATCAGGGAGCTCCTCATCCGCGCTGAAGGTGAAATCATTCTCCAGTTTAGTGAAATGGTGAGCGGCGCATTATACACGTCACATGAAAGGTCACGTGTCTTTACGGGATCTTTATGGGTTGTGTGTGAATTCCGGAAAATCACTGGCAGTGTAAATGCAGCAAATCTGACGATCCGGGAACAAATGCCGGAACACATTACCCGTGTATTTTCCGGAATCTCTGTGTGAAAGGGGCTTTACTGTCCTCAACTAAAGTTTGGATGCGTGTCTCTAGTTCTAAAACCTTCTCTGTCAGCCTAACTATTTCCCTGCATTTATCACATGTGAATCCCTCATCGCCGACAGAGATAGATAAACTGTACATGTGGCAAACTGTGCAAATAACAATAGCAGGAGAAGAAGCCATTACTCACCGTGATTGATGAATGATACCAGCTTAACTTACCACTTACCACTGTTGTTTGATGAACTCGTGAAAAACAGAGCGAGAGAGAAATGAAAACAAAGCGAGAAAAAAACAAAACAATAATAGGCGCGAATAGCAACGCAAATGGAACCGCGAGTGACAAGCTAACTGGCTAACGAATGCTAACGCTGCACTCGCGGTTTTAGAAGCGAGCGATCAAATTAGTTTGATAGATAATACCAGAAATATGGTGGGAATTAAGTTATATATAATCACTTTAAACAACAGAGTGAAAGTAAGGTAAAGATTCAATAAAAAAGCGGAGCTACAATCACAAACCTCACAGCAGCACAACAGACTGAAGTAATCGATCTCCCCTGAACAGACTCATTATTGTGATGTTTTTAATCAGCTGTTTGGACTCTCATTGCATCAACTGAGAAGAAAATATGTTCTTCAAGAATTCAGTGAAGAAGAGGTAAAGAAAAAAGGTATTTATCCCAGGTATTATACAATTCTTGCTAAGGTCAAAAAAAGTGTCCTTTAAGATTTTTAATGACCTTTAACCGTCCGACCACTTCTGACACGCAAGACTGAAACGGGAAAACAATTCATGCAGGTTGTAGAATATTTTCTTCAGGTGTGAACTTGTTCAGGAATTTTGGCTTCAGTGCATGACGGACAGAAACGTCCGAAACTTCTGTCTGTTTTAAACTTTTTATTGTTACTGACATCAGACCCTCGAGCCGTTGGTGTTTTCTCTTTCTCTCTCTCTTCTGTTTTCTGAACTGTTGAGATGGATGCGATATGCCTCAAAAGTTTGTACTTGAATTCAGTTAAAAAAAAAAAAAAACTCTTGTATGGACTAATGCTAAACCATATTTTAATCGGTTTATAAATTAGATAAAACAATATGAATCTGATTTGAATGGTGTTAGAAACTATTTTTTTTAAATAAAAAAAGGTCCTTCTTTAATTTGATGTAAATTGTAATTTTACCTCAGAGACAATTATTTATCATTATTTTTTGATGACATCAGTTATGATTTTTATGTATTCAATTTGTATACAGTTTACAAAAAGTTGTTAACAAACCTATTTACTACTAATAATAATCATATACATGATTCATACAATCTCGGCACTACAAAATACTCTTCAGTAACATGTACTCTATTTATTTCTGTCCTCTATTCTAGTTTTGAGGTGATAATGTTAAAGTAAACTGAAACGGATGAAATCACTGAAAGAACAAATGGAAAATCCTCACAAAATAAAAACATTCAAGTGTGTGATTTAATAAATGTAAGATAAAGAAAGGGCTTTGTACAATATTTACATATGAATGACCAGAAACAGGAGATGCATATAATCAAGCTCTTTTAATAAATTCATTTTATATTCTTTTTAAGCACCGTTTTACATTAAGAGACTGACATCAGAACAGAACAGAATATATATTTAATAGTGAATTTTATGATAGTAATCTCTGAATGATATTACATATTAACCCACTGTATGAATGTATTTATGTGGATTATTGTACTGAAATGCACTGAACTATAAACACATCACTGACTCTGGTGCTGAGGCTTCTGCATTAGAAACAAATTATCCATCGACTGAGTCCTGGAGATTTCCTTATCTTCTTCATCATCATCTTTATCTTCAAGATGAGGGTTAAAAAGCCTAAAAATCCCATCTGTAATGTCTTTGAAATGAAGGGTCAGTTAGTGTAAGACTATAACAAGTCTATAATAACTTCAAATAGTTGTGTAATACATACATTCGGGACTAGGAAACAAAAAATCATCTTTCTTCTTTGTGCTGCGGGAAACTGCTGAGCCTCTAGCTGCTAAAGAAACACAACATGAGGAGCAGCAAACACCACTGAATCAACTTTACACAGAGAGATAAAGTATTCCTCATTAAGACTAGCTTCAGGATGATGATTTTAAAGAGGTCCCTTTATTTTATTCAGATATAACCCTGCTTTACAATCATCAGGATGTTTCCCAGTCCTACAGTAATGGGTTTTTTTTTAAATGAAGGGTCGATTAGTTTAAGACAAGACTACAATAACTTCAAATAGTATGTAATGCATACCTGAGCCTTTCTGTTGAAGATTTTCAACTTCTGCTGCTAAAGAAACACAACATGAGGAACAGCAAACACCACTGAATCAGCTTTACACAGAGAGATAAAGTGTTCCTCATTAAGACTAGCTTCAGGATGATGATTTTAAAGAGGTCCCTTTATTTTATTCAGACATAACCCTGCTTTACAATCATTAGGATGTTTCCCAGTCCTACAGTAATGTTTTTTTAAATGAAGGGTTGGTTAGTTTAAGACTATAATAACTTCAAATAGTATTTAATGCATACCTGAGCTCGAACACTTAGGTCTTGGTTTCCTCCGTGTCTGGAGAAGTCCAGAGTGTCCAGCTGTGAAAGAAACACAACATGAGGAGCAGCAGACACCACTGAATCAGCTTTACACAGAGAGATAAAGTGTTCCTCATTAAGACTAGCTTCAGAATGATGATTCTTCTCAAATGCTTTAGTCTCAGGCTTCTCTCTTGATAAGAGCTGCATTCAAATGAAGATTTTCTATATGTTAATATCACCATGTGATAAGATAATGATGTTTTTAAATGAATTACAGAAGAACATAACCACAGAAACAACACTGAAGTGCTCGACTTACAAGGCCTTTGTACATCTCTGCTCTTCTTGAGTTTCTCCTCGTCTTCAGCAAAGACTTTTCTTAACTTTTTAACTCTGATGTTCTTGAGTCCCTCCTTATCTTCAGGAACGAGTTTTCTGTCTGTTTCTCCATCTGTGCTGTTCTTGAGTTCTTCTTCATCTTCAGGATTGAGTTTTCTGTCTGTTTCTCCAGCTGTGCTGTTCTTGAATTCTTCTCCTGCTGTTGACACAGATTCTGTTATTTCTGTGCCATGCTTTAAATCTGTAGACCTGACCTGAAAACTCATTTTGAATGACTTTAAAACTTTCCAAATTGAATTTAGAATTAAAAGTGAACGGATCTGATGCACACGGACGAAACACTGAGGTTAGTTTTACTTTCATCTGCTTGAAGAATAATGGAGTATTCAGCAGCCACCGCCAGCAGAGCTTTGGGGAAAAAATGAATGTTTCGAGACGCACTGTCGCTTATTTACCTGCACCATGTCACAGTAAACTGACCTGACAATCATCTTATCACATCCACATCTCATGTAATCTAACTTCTACCGGATCAGTGAGAGAAGCAGCAGCTCGTTGATCTGCCAGCCGCGGGTCTTTATGCCAGAACACTATGCTTTTTTTTTGCATAATCATGCAGTCAAATTGAATGGCCAAACGGATGTTTATAAAAGCTCACATTGTTGTTGCAGAAGAATACATAACACAAATAACATTAAATACATGTTTTTTTTTTTTTTTTGGGGGGGGGGTTACCAGGTTAAATGGTTATTAGTATTTATTTTTTTTATTGAAGAGACAGTCAACACATTCAATACAATTAAAAATGCTATAGGGGGAGATATAAACAATATTATATAGGTATACATAAAAAAGAGTGCACAAGTTTGCAAAACTTAAATGGCTTTTTGTTTCTTTGAAGGCAATATGGACTCAAAATAAAGCTTCACTTAATTTTTAAATGCTATAAATAATTTCCTTAAATTTACATTTATGAATATGAAATTTAGCCATTAAAATGAAAAATTCAATAAAAACAAAAGTGCGGGTCTGTTTATCTTTAGAGTTTTCAATAATGCCTAAAAGAACATCTTTCCACTGTAAAGTAACATTTTCGTCAACAATAAACATTTCGCCAAAAAACAAAACAAAAAAAACAACAAAAAAAGACACATAAGTGCAGTGCCAGAATACATGAACAGATGCCTCTTTTGGAATTGATTCCAATTTGCAATTACATTTGGTTTCGAAGCAACATCCTTCTGGAAAAGGGCTCTTATGGATCTGTTATAATTATTACATTTTATTATTATTAGATATTTTACCTAGGAGAGTGACTGGGTGAGTGTTATGGAAATTGCTGATAATTTAATCTTTTTTGTGTGTTTAAACAACATACATATTTTAGGAGAGACGGCGCCAGAAACAGTTGTGAATTCCTTGGGTGGTATGGAAAATGATATTTTTCTTAAAATTCCTCGCATGCAGAAGTGGCGCTAGGGCAGGGCTATATATATATAATGCCCTCCCCCACACCTAATCCTAACCCCTCCCCTCCCCCACACCTAATCCTAACCCCTCCCCTCCTCCACACCTAATCCTAACCCCTCCCCTCCTCCACACCTAACCCTAACCCCTCCCCTCCCCCACACCTAATCCTAACCCCTCCCCTCCCCCACACCTAATCCTAACCCCTCCCCTCCTCCACACCTAACCCTAACCCCTCCCCTCCCCCACACCTAATCCTAACCCCTCCCCTCCTCCACACCTAACCCTAACCCCTCCCCTCCTCCACACCTAATCCTAACCCCTCCCCCACACCTAATCCTAACCCCTCCCCTCCCCCACACCTAATCCTAACCCCTCCTCCACACCTAACCCTAACCCCTCCCCTCCCCCACACCTAATCCTAACCCCTCCCCCACACCTACCAATACTAGGGGGGTAATAATCTGGCAGGGATCAGAATTGGGCATAACACCTGTCAATTCACTATAGCCTAGAGAAAGTGAAAGTAAAAAATAAAATAAAAACAATAATAAAATTGACGGCTAACGCTGCATTAACGGCGCATATTCTCTCTGAGACACCGAGAGACAAATCTACTCTACCGTATGCTGATAACGGTATATAACGGTCTTAAATTAGTCCCTTAATATTTATCTTGTATAGTGAAAAACATAAGAAACGGGTTGTTTTTGAAAATCATGAAATAAAGCTGCTCTGAATTTTCATTGATGACTGCAATGTTAATAATAATAATTATAGGCCTATAATTCATTGCATAAATTAATAGACCTGTTTTAAAAAATCTTTTTAAAAGCAATTTCAATGAGGAGTAAGCTAATAGCCTATTTTATTATCCTCACAGTGCAGCATGCGAGGCAATACTTTCATGTAAAAGTAATCTAATAATAATAATAATAAGAATGTAACAGGCTAAATCCTCTTTATATTGCCAATTTTTGATGCTTATCTCTGGCTATCATCGACACATGCTACCATGCAAATCAGCATGAGGAGGTTATCACTCGCAATGTGTGCCCATGTGAAAATAGTTTTATCAATTGTAAAATAAAAAAAAAAAAATTACAAAAAGTAGTTTTTTTAAACTGATAAAAGACAAAATCCCAACTTTCTCTCTTTTCTATATTCGTTCATAAATTATATTACTAAGTGTCATATTTGGCAGTTGGCATTAGTATATTACTAATAACAGTGGTATATGAGAAGTTTAATAACAGAAAAAAATTAAAATATGCCTTTTTCGAAGCTGCTGTATATAAAACTGATAGCTAAAGCTACATGGTTATTATTCTAATGTTAATCTCTCTGATCCTGCAAAGGGCGACAGTGATTGGCTGATTCTCATTAATCACGAGTCCTTCTGAAGAAGAGCATCATCATCAGGTTCGACACGTGGTTAAGATTAATTACGATTAATTGATGGATATTAAAACAACTGAACATTATTAAAACTGATATCGAACATTGACGAGGTATATGCATGAAGTAAACTCATATAGAGTAAATGCATAGAGTTGTGAATTGTATAGAAGATATAATAATAATAATAATACAGCCGCTAAACGTGGTTTAATTTTGTCTGCACGTGTCAATAATCATCTAATTATATATCATAGACAGCGAATTACATAAAATTATGATGAGTTCACGTAAATTTGACCGTTTACATTGAAATGACTGTCAAAAGTGACACATTTTACTCTGAACTCAGCTTTTATTGTATTATATACCTTGTTTACCCTTAAATTCACCATAGTAAACATGGTTTACAACACACCACAGTTAATGCAGTAAAATTGTGGTGTCTCTGTATTAACTGATGTATTAAACCTCACCATTACCCAAACATAACAATCTTAGTGGAATATGAAATATTGAAACTGCTTACAGTGTCTGAAGATCCCATATTAATTATAACTGTATAGTAGAATTAATAAATTGGGTTATTATGGTCATGGTGATGTTAAAGATCAACTGTAGAGTTAAAATAGAATTTTGTCTTCTCTTCTAGATCAAGCTGCAGTTCACAGTAAGACTCAGATCAGTCATCAGTGAGTATTGAATGAATGAATGTGGCTGAAATATGAGTATGATTATGAATGTGTGTTTCAGTGAAGAACAAGGATCTCAGCATCAGACGACACTATGACAGACATGTGCGAGGAACACCAGTAAGATCATAATACATACATTCACTGAATATTAACTCTATAAAGATACTCTATCATATTTGATACATGCATAAGGATCTAAATGATCAACATAAACCTGTTTCACACTCAATCTCCTCCATGTCTTCTGTTATCGTTATGCAGTTAAAGCTCTTTTAGTGTAAACGTCCAGCTTCTAATCGTGTCTTTCTGTCAAATCTTGACTGATTATGATCAAGTAAACGTCAGAATAACTGCAGTCATATCTCCAGATGAACACTTTCTGGACTGAAGCAGCTCAGCTTTACTTGATTCTCCATCAATCATGTTTTAGTCTCAAATCTGATCATCAGGATCTTTACTTTCACTGTTCCTCAGCGGAGGAATGATCTTCTGAGGAGCCTTTATTATTCATAATCTCATTGATTTACAAGCAGCAGAATTTCAGCATAGAACTAGATTAAAGAGTTCGTTAAGACAAACTTTAAGTTGGCTTGAGAAAGCCGGACCAGAAAGTTTGAAAAAGTTTGAAAAGTTTTAAGTTTGATGGTTTTCAGTCTGAAATAGTTTGAAGTTTAAAGTAGTTTTAAAAGCCTAAAGTTTGAATGTTTTGAAGGCAATACAGTCTGTAAAAGATAGACAGATAGATAGATAGATAGATAGACAGACAGACAGACAGATAGACAGATAGACAGACAGACAGACAGACAGACAGACAGACAGACAGACAGATAGATAGATAGATAGATAGATAGATAGATAGATAGATAGATAGATAGACAGACAGACAGACAGATAGATAGATAGATAGATAGATAGATAGATAGACAGATAGATAGCTGCTAAGGACCTCAGAGTGGTTGCTAGGGTACTTGGAGTGGTTGCTATGACAGTTGCTAGGCTAACTGTGGTGGTTGCTAGGGTTTTGCTATGCGGTTGCTAGGGTACTTGGGGTGGTTGCTAAGGTGGTTGTTAGGGTACCTGGGGCGGTTGCTAAGGTGGTTGCTAGGGTACTTGGGGTGGTTGCTAGGGTACTTGGGGTGGTTGCTAAGGTGGTTGCTAGGGTACCTGGGGCGGTTGCTAGGGTGTAGCTATGCAGTTGCTAAGGTACCCGGGTTGGTTGCTAGGGTTTTGCTATGTGGTTGCTAGGGTACCCGGGGCGGTTGCTATGGTGTTGCTATGCGGTTGAGCTGTTTTTTTCTCCGTATTCTCCCTCTATCAGACTACACAAGTCATAAAAGTCAGATGATCAAATATGATACTCAACATAAAACACATATGCAAAAATTTTAATGTCGTGTCTAAAGGTTGAAAAAACTGTCTGATTGTAAGAAATGGTCATCAGGTGTCGTATCGGACGGTGCGAGTCGTGCCCAAGCGTCCGTCCATCTTCTGGCCGCAGGAGCGAGACTACAGACGAATCTATTATGGAGGAGATCATGGAGTAATTCATCACAGCAAGAAGCTGCAGGAACACAGAGAGCGACTGCTGAAGCAGCAGGTGAGAGGTCAGATAATCTATGAGCACACTACATATCCAGGTGCAGGTTAGGACAAAATGATTGCACAACTCAAATTCATACAATTCTAAGAAGTTGATTATTATGAAGAAAAACGTTTGTCTTTATAATCTTTTATCATAATGTAATATTTTGCTCAACCTCCAAAATGACTTTCCTTTAGCTGATCATTAATCACTCTTATCAGTGTTAATATAGTATTTTTTATATACTATTAGTTTTATTCATATTTTGAATTGTCTTTTGTTTTTGTATTTCCAGTTTTAAATTTTTATATATATATATTTAGATTTTGTATTTATATTATTTATAACATTATTTTTTATATATTATATGTTTTTATATATTGTATCTGTAAAGTTTTATGTTATGCTTTTATATATTTTATTTTTATATTTAATATATTATTTTAAAATATATTCATACAAATATTTTAGTCATTTTGAATTGTGCTTTTGTCAATTTTATTAGCTTTTGCTCTTTTTAATATTACTATTTAGGTTTTATTTTTTTTTATTTTGTTTTTATTTTAGTTTTAGTTTATATTTATTACTAATTACTAATTTTACATTTTCTTCTTAAACTTATTTCAGTTAATTGGCAAGGCAACATTTCTAATATTTCATCTACATGTAACACTTTAGGTGTCATTTGTTAACATTAGTTCATGTATTAACTAACATAAACAAACAATGAACACTACATTTATTACACTATTTATTAATCTTTGTTAATGTTAGTTAATAAAAATACAATCGATCATTGTTTGTTCATGTTAGTTCAGTGCATTAACTAATGTTACCAAACACTTATTATTATTATTATTATGGATTTGATCAACTGGTCTCTCAACGCAATTGACACCATCTTCTCGACGAGAAGCTCGGGTTCGGGGGAACCTGACTGCCCTGACGGATCGTTCTCCGCTGGCTACACGATGGACGCGTGGGACAGGTGGCGTGTTGTGTGTTTAGCGGCTCTTTCCGTGGAGGACATTGAAGATATCTACCTATTCGGAACCATGATAACAGGTCTTCTGCTGATTGGATTAGGCTTTGCCCTGGGTTATCGAAGAATTCAGAAAACGGGAACAGCTGTCCAAAGTCTCACGAGGCTGCCCCTCATGATTGAAGCAGTGGGCAGAGCGGTCAGCATTGAGACTGAGACTATTAACCGCAATATGGATTCTATCACGGAGAAGCTCACGGCTTTGCAAAGGAAAATTGACGGAGACCAGAACGGACAAAGAGAGTAGCCGTGGAATTGGAATGCGGTTACTCGCCCTAAGACTAAACAAGCACAATCTTATCTTTTCCGGCTCCCCTCTACCAGCACTGGCCTTGGCCAAGGCCGCTGTTGGAAAATCAACCCGAGAAGAGCACCGCAGGGAGACGCTCTCTGCGTTCCTCCCCGATTCTTCAGACACCTGCTGATTACACATACACACATACTGATTACAAACTATTACACATACACACACATATATATGCATTCACTTCCCCACCCCCGATCCCTCGCCTCCATCGCTTTGAACCGCCAGCCTGACAAGCGGGTCTGTGACTAGCGCTGCTGGGTTAGCTGCTGGACCGGATGGCTGCTTGTTGGAGCTGGATTACCTCCCCTGTTGCAAAGTCGTGTGTCTATGGTGTATTATGTGCTTTTTGCTGAGGTGTTTTTCCTGTTCTCACACTGTACTCCCCAAGGAGCATAGTCTGGGGGTTAATTTTTTCCTCCTCTCTCTCCTCTTGTTTGCTGTATTTTTCTTCAAAAAATCCCTGCATTTCACTGCTGATTGTACTCTGTATGATTGTGTATGTGACAAATAAACCTACCTTGACCTTGACCTTGACACAACTTGTGATTTAATAATGCATTAGTAAATGCTGAAATTAACATTAACTAAGATTAATAAATGCAAAGTATTGTTCATTCTTAGTTCATGTTAAATAATGTAGTTAACTAATGAACCTTGTTATAAAGTGTTACCCATCTAATATTTATATTTTATTTAAGTTCAGCTTTATTTCAATTAACAAAGCTGTTTTTAATCATTTTAGTTTTAGATAATGATAATAACCCTGCCTCTTATGATCATATACCATATTTCTATAGAGACACTCATGTATTTCCTGGTTGAATGTCTGGTTTGATTGAAGGTGTTGTAGTAGTGTGACCGTGTGTTTTCCAGCAGGAGGCGCTGTATTTCTGTAACACACAGCGAGAGGATCGTCCAGCAGGACATCTCAGGTGAGAAATCATGACTTCTGACCATCAGCATGCAGTCTGATACACTTCATTACACTGACACAGGGAGAGCGCGTCTGATTGACAGGTGCAACGACCAATCAAGTTACTTTGCTTGAACTTCTCGTTTAAAGACGAGTTGATCTGAACTAATTACTACAATAATAGAGCAGCATGTAAGAAACTCATTTAGATAGTTTCTGTAGTAATGCTTTGTCAATATTGTATGTTAACACAGTCATAGCATCATAATATACTGAAGTGAAATGAATAGCACAGCAGTGTCGGTCTGTGAGCAGCTGCACAGATAATAACTGCACAATAGACTGCAGAAATGTGTCAAAATACATTCAAATAATACATTCTCAATATTTCACAGACACAAAGTAGAGCTGAATATACAGCTTTATTTTAGTATGATGTGCTTATATAGTTTAGATCAATATTTTGAACTAGTTTTTATTGTTATATATTTTTTTTGTTTAATTTTAGTTCAAGTTTTAGTATTTTGTTTGTTTTCTTGTTGTTTTTAGTAACTTTGTTGATGTTTTTATTCATTTTTTTAATGCAAGTCTATATGAATTCATTAGTTTTTTTTTTCAGTTTTAGTACTTCACATTTAACTGAAACTAACTGGCAACTAATTAAATAAAAGTTATTTTTATATTTTATTTTAGTTATGTAAAATATGTGAATTTTATTTCAATTAACAAATGTTTTAGTTAATGATAATCATGAAAATGTTTTAGTTAATCATAATCACCCTGGGAGGTATGAAACTGTTCTATTAATTTTAATTAAACAAAGTATTTTAATGTCATAATGTCATGATTTTGTACAGATAACAATATTGCCAAAGCAGTATTACACAAAACAAATAATTTCAAGAACAGTACGTATATTATATCTATTTTTATATTTAATATTCAGTTGTATCTGTCAGTATCCAGTATCTCCAGCAGGTGTCAGTAGAGCTGTACTGTAGTTCTGTGCTGTGCTAATGAGGAATAATCAGAGTTACCACTGTTTTTACTGGAAATACCTTCTTAAAATCTCACAAGGCTTAGGACATGAGACTGAAATGTGATGTGAAGTCCTTCTGAAACCGTACATCTGAGTGAAATGGACTATGAGCTTGAGCTTAAAGGGGCGGAGTTAAATTAAGTTAAATGAACTTGAAGGGGTGGAGACTTAGCTCTATGCATTGGTTGTTGATTGTAAGTTAAGATCTTAAAAGTGGAAGTGAATGAGTGTGAACTTGAAGGGCGGGGTTTATTTATATGAGCTTGAAGGGGCGGAGTTTAAGGTGTGACAGCTCTTTGCGTCGGTTGTTGATTGGATGTTGATATGTGGGTTTGGCACTCAAAATTGGAGGTGAATGTTTTAAGACGGGGCTTAGTTATATGAGCTTGTAGGGGCGGAGGGTAAGGCGGAGTCTAGATATATGAGCTTGAAGGGGGCGGAGTTTAAAGTGTGAGTTTTATGAGCTGGAAGGGGTGGAGTTTAAGGCTGGATTTAGTTATATGTGTCAGTTGTTGATTGGATGTTGAGATGTGGGCGTGGCACTTGAAAGTAGAAGCGGATGACTGTGATCTTGAAGGGGCGGAGTGTAAGGCGGGGCTTAGTTCTATGAATTCGAGGAGGGTTTAAGCCAGGACTTCAATAAGATTAAAAAACTATTTATAAAATAGAAAAAAGTTTCATGTCAACATCATCATCAAGATCTTGCTTCATCTAGTGTAGTCAAGTACTTGAGTGTTCAAAATAATTATTTATAACAGCTATAAATAAGCGTGTTAGTGTGTGTTTATCAGATGTTCAGGGGTTTGTGATGGATTCAGTCCAGACCTCACACACAACTGCACTTTATTCACTGATTCAGTCTCAGTCTCAGAGTCGTTTACCGGTGCTTTTGGGAATCGATTCGAGTGAATCATTCAGAATGATGGGATATTGTGAAATGATTCACATGCTCTATCTTTGATGGATGATGAATGGCAGATAATGAGCCAGAATGGCGTCGTGTCAGGATTGGTCTGCTGAAATCCTTCAAAGGCTCCTGCTGGTTATAATGGTTATTTCAACCCCCTGCGCTCATCTTAATTATGTTTTAAACTCTGTTGACTCATTGTGGTAATTACAGGTCGTGACTGCAGTGATGGTTTGTGTGTTTCGTTGATAAAAAGCAGTGTTTTGTGATGGTTTGGTGACCTCACCCTCTGCAGATAAACACTGCGGCCGTCAAACGGACGTCTGATCGCTGCACGGACGAAAAGAGAGAATCTCACGAAAAACACATCCAAGGCACAGTTCACCCTGAAATCAGAAGGAATAGTAAAGAAAGTTTGTATAAAGAATATGGAGCCTGTTTTTAGGAAGATTTTCATTGTAACATTATTATCAGTACTTTATCTACGATTCTCGTTAGTTCATACAACTATAATAGCCAGTTTTGACTGTATTGTTAATATAAATAAGCAAAATATAAAAGATGAGAAAGACGTAGTAATTGTTTACACTGTACAGTAATTATAATATTTATTTATCATAAAGACAGAAGTCACAGTGCAGTTTCAGTCAAGTCAAGTCAAGTTGAGCTTTATTGTCATTCCGCTGCATGTGGGGACATACAGTGGAACGAAATGTCGTGCCTCACAGGACCACGGTGCTACATAAATACAGACATACAACAATGAAGTAAAACACTATAAACCTATACACAAAACTAACCTACTGACAGATTTGACTAGGTATACTATATATAAATGTTTACCCTATACAACTAAAGATAAAGATAGAAAATACAAACTATACAAACTATGTGAATGCTTCACATAAATACTGTACATGTGCAGGGAGAAACATTGGGAGTCAGCAGCTGGCTAGGGAACAGTACAAGATGATTTGTAGTAGTGCATGAGCATGTAAACATACATATATTGCTGAGTCTTTTGTGGGATTGTGTACACATAGCAGTGTTAGGAAAAGTGTCTAGTGCATAGAGGAGAGTGTGTTACTACAGGTGGTTCGTACAGGCCCACTCACCTGTGTGTAGCACACTTGGATTGCAAAAAAAAAAAAAAAAAAATGTAAACAGTTTACAGTTTTTTCTTTGGTGTGGTAAGGTTGGGGGATGTTAGGAGAGGGGGGGGGGTGGTCCATGTTTCAGGAGGTAGGGGTTTGCATGGGGTTTCAGAGGGAGGTGGGGTGATCTGAGTTCAGGGCTCTCACAGCCAGGGGGAAAAAGCTGTTGAGCAGTCTGGCGGAGCGGGCTCTGATGCTCCGGTACCGTCTTCCTGATGGTAGGAGCTGGAAGAGACTGTGGGAGGGGTGGGTGGGGTCCTTCACGATGCTGTTGGTTTTGCTGGAGCATCGTGCAAGGAACATGTCCAGGATGGATGGGAGAGGGGCACCGATGATCTTTGCAGCCGTGTTCACTGTCCGCTGGAGGGTCTTGCGGTCAGCAGCACTGCAGTTCCCGTACCAGACAGTGATGCAGCTGGTCAGCACACTCTCAATGGTGCCCCTGTAGAATGTGGTGAGGATGGGTGGTGGGAGACTTGCTCTTTTCAGCCGGCGGAGAAAGTGTAGGCGCTGTTGTGCCTTCTTGGAGAGTGACATGGTGTTGGTGGTCCAGGTGAGATCCTCTGTGATGTGCATCCCCAGGAATTTAGTGCTGCTGACTCTCCACAGTCGAGCTGTCGATGGTCAGTGGGGGGTGGTCAACGGAGTTTCTCCTGAAGTCCATCACAACCTCCTTTGTCTTCTCCACATTGAGGGACAGATTGTTAGTGCCACACCATTCCGCCAGCTGTGTCACTTCCTCTCTGTAGTGCGTTTCATCGTTGTTGCTGATGAGACCTACCACTGTTGTGTCATCAGCAAACTTGATGTGGTTGGAGCTGAACTTGGCAGTGCAGTCGTGGGTCAGCAGCGTGAAGAGCAGCGGGCTGAGCACACAGCCTTGTGGGGCACCTGTGCTCAGTGTGGTAGTGCTCGAGGTGTTGTGGCCGACACGGACTGACTGAGGTCTTCCGGTTAGAAAGTCCAGGATCCAATTGCAAAGGGAATTGTTAAGGCCCAGCAGGTTTAGTTTATTTATGAGCTGTTGTGGGATAATTGTGTTGAATGCTGAGCTGAAGTCGATGAACAGCATTCTAACGTAGGAGTCTTTATTTTCTAGGTGGGTAAGAGCCAGGTGGAGGGTGGAGGAGATTGCATCGTCCGTAGAGCGGTTTGGATGGTATGCAAACTGCAGCGGGTCAGGTGAGTTGGGGAGGCTGTTTTTGATGTTGTGCATGACTAACCTCTCAAAGCACTTCATCATGATTGGAGTCAGTGCTATGGGACGGTAGTCATTTAGACAGGACACAGGTGATTTCTTTGGTACCGGTATGATTGTTGTGGATTTGAGACATGTGGGGACGACTGCCTGGCTCAGCGAGGTGTTGAAGATATCTGTTAGAACATCCGTCAGCTGTGCAGCACAGTCTTTCAGTACACGGCCAGGTATGTTGTCAGGACCCGCAGCCTTGCGTGGGTTAATCCTAGATAGGGTCTTCCTTACGTCGGCTGGAGACAGACAAAGCGCCCGGTCGTTGGGAGGTGTGGGCAGTTTTTGTGCAGGTGTGTCATTCTGCATTTCAAACCGTGAATAAAAGTGGTTGAGTGCATCGGGGAGGGATGTGTCCTCACCACAGGCCTGTGGCGGGGGCTTGTAGTCAGTGATAGTCTGAATGGCTTGCCACAGGCTCCATGTGTCTCTGCTGTCTGTGAAGTGACTGTTGATTTTTTTGAGCATGTGACCGTTTTGCATTTTTGATGCCACAGGACAGATTGGCTCTTGCTGTTTTGAGGGCCGCTTTATCTCCTGATCTGAATGCTTCGTCTCTGGTCTTTAGCAGCCCACGAACCTCTGCTGTCATCCATGGTTTCTGGTTTGCACGTGTGGTGATGGTCTTGGTGACTGTCACATCATCCATGCACTTTTTGATGTAAGCAGTCACAGTTTCAGTGTACTCATGCAGGTCTGAGTGGTTGTTGTAGGTGGCTGCCTCTTTAAACATGTTCCAGTCTGTGCACTGAAAGCAGTCCTGTAGTGTTGAGGTAGCATCATTTGGCCAAATTGTGATGAGTTTTTGAACCGGTTTGGCAAGCTTGAGAAGTGGACTGTATGCTGAGATTAGCATAACAGAGATGTGATCCGAGTACCCGAGGTGGGGGCGGGGTTCAGCTTTGTATGCGTTTTTCCCTGTTGTATAAACAAAATCCAGTGTATTGTTTCCCCTTGTCGCAAAGTTCACATGTTGGTAGAACTTTGGCAAAACTGTCTTTAGGTTTGCGTGGTTAAAGTCACCGGCTATGATGAAAAAGCCGTCGGGGTTATTTGTTTGTTGTTCGCTGATGGCGCTGTACAGTTCACGAAGCGCGTCCTTGGCATTTGCACACGGTGGTATGTAAACCGCGGCAATAACAATGGCCGTGAACTCCCGCGGCAGATAGAACGGTCGGCACTTCACAAACATAAACTCCACCAGCGATGAACAGTGTTTTGATATTACCGCAGCATTGTTACACCATTCTTTGTTGATATAAACACACAAGCCACCCCCGCGGGTCTTACCAGACAGTGATGAGTCCCTGTCTGCTCGGTAGCAGTTTAATCCGTGTAACTGAATGGCGGAGTCCGGGATGTTGTTTTTTAGCCATGTTTCGGTGAAAACAAACACACAGCAATCCCTTGCCTCATGCTGTGTAGACCGAGTGAGTTGAATTAAGTCCAGTTTGTTTTCCAGAGAGCGAACGTTTGAGAGCATGAGTGTTGGGAGAGCCGGTCTTGTGGGATTAGCCCTTAGCCTGGCTCGTATACCTCCGCATTTACCGCGCTTCCGTCCTGTCTCACACCGCTTGCGACGCTGCCTTGTGCGGGTAGCGTCAGTAGGCGAGGCCGCGGTCTCGAGGTCCGGCTCCAGCAGTAAACAAAGGCCTCGTAGCTTCTCAGTAGCCACCTGCGAGAGTTGGTGTTTGTACGCGTTGCCGATGTCCAAAAGGCTTCGGTGATCATATATGTGTTGTTCCTTATGAGTTAGCGGTAAATTTACACTATTTGGAGACGAACAGACGACATTAAAAGACATAAAAGCACCGTCTTTGGGACCTGGAGCAGCCGCTGCGTCTGAATGCGCCGCCATCTTCCTCCCTTCCTTTCTGGTGTCGTGTCCTGATCGCGGGTGAATTATGAGCTGAGCGTCAGGTCTGATGAGATCCACACGCTGGTTTCTGTGGTTTGGGAGAGTTTATGCGTCTGGCTGTTTGTGGCTCCCCGCCGCGCTCGGACCCGAGCAGTTGTCTGTCCTGCTGTGTGTAAAGAGCCTGATGTTTGCTTTACTGTGTGTGAGACTCCCTGCAGAGCCACGACATTCAGATCCTGTTTGAAGTCTCCTGATTCATCACACACACACACACACACACACACACACACACACACACTCACACTCACGCACTCGCATACACACACACACACACACACAGGGCCAGTTCTCCAGAGGAGAACTGGCCCCCGACTGAGCCTGGTTTCTCCCGAGGTTTTTTTCTCCACTCTGTCACAGAGGGAGTTTTGGTTCCTTGCCGCTGTCGCCTCTGGCTTGCTCAGTTGGGGACACTTAATTTCTAGCGATTATCATCAATTTAATTTCACAGATACTATTTAAACTATACTGAGCTAGACAATGACATCTCTGAATTCAATAATGAAATGCCTTTAACTGAAAATTGAGTGTTTAATCTTATCATTATACATTACTGACACTCTATCCTCCAACTTGATACTGTTAAGTGCTTTGACACAATCTGTATTGTTAAAAGCGCTATATAAATAAAGGTGACTTGACTTGACTCACACACACACACACACACACACACACATGTTGGTTTTTGTGGTTTATGGGGACTCTCCATAGGCGTAATGGTTTTTATACTGTACAAACTGTGTGTGCTATTGCCCTACACCTACCCTACACCAAAACTTAGCCCTCACAGGAGACTGTGTGCATTTTTAGATTTTCAAAAAAACACCATTTAGTATGTTTTTTAAGCCTTTTGAATTACAGGGACATAGGCAGTGTCCTCATAAACCACCTTCAAATTGTAATACCTCTGTCATACCCATGTCATTATACAAATTTGTGTCCTCATAAACCCGCACACACACACACACACACACACACACACACACACACACACTCTCTCTCTCTCATACTCTCTCTCTCTCTCTCTCTCTCTCTCACACACACACTCTCTCACACACACACACACACACACACCTGTCTGTCTCCTGAGTCGGAGAAGAAGCTTCTTCATTCTATTGTTTTGTATTTACTGCATTCTGACCAGATCTGCTTCTGGAAGTCATTTTAACAGAACAATAATGTGAAAATGCTACAGTAAAAACCTGACTAACTGTACTATATATGCTGAAAACATAGTACTATATAATGTTTAAAATTTGCAAAGTAGCAAAGTGTATGTATATTTATTTAAGTCACATTTCACCCCAAAATCAACTAAATAAATGTTGTTGTGACAGTGTCTCGCTGATGATTTTAGCATCTTTCTCAGACAGTTTTAAACGCTTCCACACTGCCGTCATATTTGCTGCATTAGTGCGCCTCTATTTGATCGCGTCACGGCATTGTTCGGTGCAATTTATTCGGTCTTTTTGGTTATTTTGATATAGCGACGCGATGACATATTTACTAGGGATGCCCCGAATGTTCGGCAGCCGAAATTATTCGACCGAAAATAGCAAAAAAAAAGCTCTTTCGGTGTTTGGCCAAATAATTTCGTCTGCCGAACATTCGGTGCATCACTAGTAAATATGTCACTATATCATTGATATCACGATATGACAGTTTTTTATCATGTAAAAATGTATGGCGGTGTTATCGTGGCCGGTATGATGATATGGCGCACATCTACTCTGAACAAGACCAAATGCAGACCAAGAACCTGATCCAGAGATGCCACATCTGCGTCTCATCCAGCACGGAGGTCAGAGGTCAGAGGTCAGCGTCCCGGAGCCCGACAGACTCCACTGAAAACTTAAAGGCCCAAAACAAACAATTCAATTAGAGCTTGAGGAGAAACTGAGGGATTTCTCCTGCATTAGCCCTGCTTAACCTGCATTACCCTCAGACGCGCCGCTCCTGACTAATTACACTTGAGCCACTGAAGAGCTGTTACTCCTCACAGAACTCCTCAGCAGGTGTTCTTCACTGATCTGTTAATATCAGCACTGCACCAAACACTTGATCCACTGAAGAGCTGTTACTCCTCACAGAACTCCTCAGCAGGTGTTCTTCACTGATCTGTTAATATCAGCACTGCACCAAACACTTGATCCACTGAAGAGCTGTTACTCCTCACAGAACTCCTCAGCAGGTGTTCTTCACTGATCTGTTAATATCAGCACTGCACCAAACACTTGATCCACTGAAGAGCTGTTACTCCTCACAGAACACCTCAGCAGGTGTTCTTCACTGATCTGTTAATATCAGCACTGCACCAAACACTTGATCCACTGAAGAGCTGTTACTCCTCACAGAACACCTCAGCAGGTGTTCTTCACTGATCTGTTAATATCAGCACTGCACCAAACACTTGATCCACTGAAGAGCTGTTACTCCTCACAGAACTCCTCAGCAGGTGTTCTTCACTGATCTGTTAATATCAGCACTGCACCAAACACTTGATCCACTGAAGAGCTGTTACTCCTCACAGAACTCCTCAGCAGGTGTTCTTCACTGATCTGTTAATATCAGCACTGCACCAAACACTTGTAACGAATGACACAGATGCTTTTGCTAAGAAAACACATCTGGAGAAGGGTTATTACTAACAGCAAATAAATAAAATCTGAAAAAAAGAAAGAAACCTAAATAGTAATAGTAATTAAATAAATAAATAAAATAAATAAAAAGTTACAAAAATGCATAACAAAATAATAATAAATAAATAAATAAAAACTGAAAAATGATCTAAAACTAAAACTGAAAAAAAGAAAGACACCTTAATAGTAATATTAATAAAATAAATAATTAAATAAAAAGTTACAGAAATGCATAACAAAATAAAAAATAATTAAATACATAAATAATTAAATAAAAAGTTACAGAAATGCATAACAAAATAAAAAAATAATTAAATACATCAATAATTAAATAAAAAGTTACAGAAATGCATAACAAAATAAAAAAATAATTAAATACATAAATAAATAAATAAAAAGTTACAGAAATGCATAACAAAATTACAAAAAAACAAAAACTAAAATTTAAATAAATAAATAAAGCCAATTCAAAATATTAAGATATAACAGAATGTAAATAATATTAAAATAACACTGGTCTGGACCCAAACAGTGTTGTTTCACCCCCCCCCCTTCCCCACTTATAATATTAATCAAAGTTTCTTGCATCAAAAACAGTCATAATATATATTTTTTTCATGATCATAGTTCATCAATAATGAAAAATTGTGAATTTGGGAAAGTCTGTATTAGACTATCTGGTAATGTAATCACCTTTTTGTTTTGCATTGTTCCTATTATTGTTATTATTATATGTTTTTAATGCATTTTGGATGAACCTGCTGTGAGTGTTTGATGTAGCTACTGTTATTTTACTGTAATTATCCATGACATTTCATCTGTTTATTTGTGTTCATTTAAATCCAGCATACTGTTGCTTTCTTTTTTAGGTCTCAAGTGTGTGTTTAAGTCTAAGAAAACTATATTAAGTTAAACAGATGAAATTTAATATGCATTTTTTTTCATAAAAAGATACTTTTATATGTAAATGACCTGTTAATCTCTCTTTGACTCTTACAATGCAGCTTCAAATAAGGAAAGAAAATCACATTTAGCATTAAATGAGAACATAATCAAAATGATTTAGGAGATTTCTATAAACACTCACCCAGTGATTTCTCATTGTTCAGGGTTGGTGGCGCTGTTTCCTCCCAGCCTGGGGTCAGAGGTCAAAGGTCATCCAGCAGAGCAGGAGAGGACGCGCTCCTGAAGGCCATCATGAATCTGCACAGAGTGTGAGCATCACATCAATATTCACAGATATGAGAGATGAGGTGGTTTGAGTCGCTAATGAAGCTCTGTGTGTGATCAGGGTTGATCGTGAAGGGGTCAAGCGCAGGACTGTGATGCCCTCCAGAAACGCCCAAAACATCAGCGGGTCGCTCTCACCCGCTGCACCCAAAAACTGCCCTCGAGCAGGTCAGACGAACCACAGCACTTCTGCATCCACCAGACATCATTTCACTCTTCACACATGCAGACACTTGAGAGGTTTATAGACTCACCAAATTCAGTTCAGGGTTATTACTGTGAACTAAAACCATTACAAATATTAGATTTCTGTTACTAGACATAAATGTTCACTGAAACAAAATATTATTTTTTTAATTATTTTAGTAGAACCTAAGTATTAAAATAACTAAAAGTGAAATTAAAATTAATAAAAACTATTCAGACATAAATAACAAAAGCATCAAAATTATTAAAAAATGTAAATAAAAATAAATACAGAAAATCAAATCAAATTCAAATTATTAATAAAAACTAAAATAGCATATTAATGAAACTACACGGTTTAACTAAAATTAGACAAGTTAATTATTATTTTGTTTAAAATATATATATATAAAAAATTAAAATATTAATAGCAACTATTATGGTTTATTACTGAAACTAACTTGAAGTACTAAAATAAACTAAGACTGGGGGAACTACTCTAGATATATATTTTTAGAAAACTAATAAAAATAACAAAAACATCAAAATGTCAAAGAAAGTATTGAATTTAAAATAAACAGAAAATATCAAAATAAAAACTAATTCAAATTATTAATAAAAACTATAATAGTATATTAATGGAACTAAAATAACACTTTAACTGAAATTAGACAAATTAATTATTGTTTTGTTTAAAATTAAAATGAAAATGAATACAAAAAATATAAACTAATTCAAAATATTAATAAAATTAAAATAGTGTATTAATGAAACTAAACTAACACTGTTTCAGTTTAACTACAATTAGACAAATTAATTATTGTTTTGTTTAAAATGAAAATGAAAATGAATACAGAAAATAGAAAATCTAAAAAAAAAATCTAAATTATTAATATCTATGATAAACTATGATAGTATATTACTGAAACTAAAACTGTTTCAGTTTAAATAAAATTGGACAAATTAATTATTGCTTATTTTTAAAATTAAAATAAATACATAAAATATAAAAATAAAAAGAGAAGAAGTTTTTTTTAACAGATTCATTGAAACCATCTGAGAGACATAAATCAGACTCTTATCACTATTAGTGAGCTGTTTTTGAACTGTCTGGAAGAACCAGTTTATGAAAATATATTGTACTTCATCACTATTATTGAGCTGTAATTGTTTTTTGAACTGATTCATTAAAATCAACCATCCAAAAGAACCGGATCATGGAAATGAATCAGACTTATCATAACTATAAGCAAGCTGTTTTTTGAACTGATTCATTGAAATGAAACATCTGAAAGAACCGGATCATGGAAATGAATTAGACTTATCATAACTATAAGCAAGCTGTTTTTTGAACTGATTCACTGAAATGAAACATCTGAAAGAACCGGATTATGGAAATGAATCAGACTTATCATAACTATAAGCAAGCTGTTTTTTGAACTGATTCATTGAAATTAATCATCCAAAAGAACCGGATCATGGAAATGAATCAGACTTATAACTATAAGCAAGCTGTTTTTTGAACTGATTCATTGAAATGAAACATCTGAAAGAACCGGATTATGGAAATGAATCAGACTTATCATAACTATAAGCAAGCTGTTTTTTGAACTGATTCATTGAAATGAATCATCTGAAAGAACCGGATCATGGAAATGAATCAGACTTATCATAACTATAAGCAAGCTGTTTTTTGAACTGATTCATTGAAATGAAACATCTGAAAGAACCGGATCATGGAAATGAATTAGACTTATCATAACTATAAGCAAGCTGTTTTTTGAACTGATTCACTGAAATGAAACATCTGAAAGAACCGGATTATGGAAATGAATCAGACTTATCATAACTATAAGCAAGCTGTTTTTTGAACTGATTCATTGAAATTAATCATCCAAAAGAACCGGATCATGGAAATGAATCAGACTTATAACTATAAGCAAGCTGTTTTTTGAACTGATTCATTGAAATGAAACATCTGAAAGAACCGGATTATGGAAATGAATCAGACTTATCATAACTATAAGCAAGCTGTTTTTTGAACTGATTCATTGAAATGAATCATCTGAAAGAACCGGATCATGGAAATGAATCAGACTTATCATAATTATAAGCAAGCTGTTTTTTGAACTGATTCATTGAAAGAAACCGTCCAAAGGAACCAGATCAGGAATATGAATCTCTATTAATGAACCACCGCAAGATGAATTAATTGACTCTTCTGAACTGAGTCGATTCACTTTGATGGAAACGATTCTAAAGAATCATGATGCCTCAGAATAGATTCTTTTTGGAATTGATTCACAGCTCTAGTTGAAATCAGAAAGCTAAAGCACCTAAAGCAGTCAGAAAGGTGGTCTCGTTGTGTGTTACTCAGCAGCTTTAGAGCTTCAGGTTCGTTAGAGTGGATTTAATTGGACACATTCAGTCGACCCGCTCCAGGCTGTGAACTTTAGAGTCATTATTTATTTGGTGTTAAGAGGGTCGCTCACACCAGGCCTGTGTTTTGTTCCCGTCGTCACTCATACGGCTTCACTTTTACAGACACAATAAAAGAAGAAGCAAACAGAACCTCATCACTAATGAACCAAACCTGATCGGATCAGGAAAAACATCAGGAAGCATGAAAATATAATCTATCTATCTATCTATCTATCTATCTATCTATCTATCTAAATATTTTTTAGAAATAAAAATAAAAATAACAAAATATTTTTTTTTCAAACTTTAGAGTAGAGGCACATTAATTACCTTTATCTACATAATTTGATTAATAATCTTTTATTTATTACAGTGGGAAGCAAAAAAATTAATTTTAATTGTTTAATTATTATTAATTCAAATTAATTTAAAACTCACAAATTTTGCCCATTTAACAATAAAACGTGCATGTAAATTCAAATTTTTACTAAGAATATACCCATGCAAATAAAATGATACATAAATTATATAAAGTTTTGATCACCTTAAATTATCTTGAATTCAATGGTAGTTTCTTCTTCTTCTTTCGGCTTCTCCCAATTAGGGGTCACCACAGCGGATCATCCGTCTCCATTTTGCTCTGTCCTCTGCGTCTTCCTCTGTCACACCAACCACTCGCATGTCCTCCATCACCACATCCACGAACCTCCTTTTTGGTCTTTCTCTTCTCCTCCTGCCCGGTGGCTCCATCCTCAGCACTCTTCTCCCAACATACCCTGCATCCCTTCTCTGCACATGCCCAAACCATCTTAGTCTTGCTTCTCTCACTTTGTCTACAAACCATCCTACCTGCGCTGTCCCTCTAATATGCTCATTTCTGATCCTGTCCATCCTCGTCACTCCCAAAGAAAATCGCAGCATCTTTATCTCTGCCACCTCCAGCTCCTTCTCCTGTCTTTTTGTCAGTGCCACCACCTCCAAGCCATACAACATAGCTGGTCGTACTACCGTCTTGTAAACTTTACCTTTCACTCCTGCAGGTACCCTTCTATCACAAATCACTCCTGACACTCTTCTCCACCCTGCCTGCACTCTCTTCTTTACTTCTCTACCACACTCTCCATTACTTTGGACAACTGACCCCAAGTATTTAATCTCATCCACCTTCACCACATCTGCTCCTTGTAACTGCACCATTCTGCTTCCCTCTCTCCCATTTATGCACATATAGCTTGGCGGGAAAGTACCCTATCCTACAGAAAAGCATTAAAAACTGCTAGATCCGATTACTTTTCATCTCTTTTAGAAGAAAACAAACAAAACCCCAGGTATTTATTCAATACAGTGGCAAAATTAACAAAAAATAAAGAATCAACAGGTGTTGACATTTCCCAACAGCACAGCATTAATGACTTTATGAACTATTTTACTTCCAAAATTAATACTATTAGAGATCAGATTGTAACCATGCAGCCGTCAGCTATATCATCACATCAAATAGTGCACTATAGATCCCCTGAGGAACAATTCCACTCATTCTCTACTATAGGAGAGGAAGAATTGTATAAACTTGTTAAATTATCTAAACCAACAACATGTATGTTAGACCCTATTCCATCTAAACTACTAAAAGAGGTGCTTCCAGAAGTCATAGATCCTCTTTTGGCTATTATTAATTTGTCATTGTCATTAGGATATGTCCCCAAAAACTTTAAATTGGCTGTTATTAAGCCTCTCATTAAAAAAACACAACTTGACCCCAAAGATCTAGTTAATTACAGACTGATCTCGAAACTCCCTTTTCTGTCAAAGATACTAGAAAAGGTTGTATCCTCACAATTATATTCCTTCTTAGAGAAAAATGATATCTGAGAGGATTTCCAGTCAGGATTTAGACCGTATCATAGTACTGAGACTGCTCTCATTAGAGTGACAAATGACCTCCTCTTATCATCTGATCGTGGTTGTATCTCTCTATTAGTTCTACTGGATCTTAGCGCTGCGTTCGACACTATCGACCACAACATTCTTTTGAGTAGACTAGAAAACTTTGTTGGCATTAGTGGAAGTGCATTAGCGTGGTTCAAATCATACTTATCTGACCGCCATCAATTCGTAGCAGTGAATGAAGAGGTATCATATCGATCACAAGTGCAGTATGGAGTACCTCAAGGCTCAGTACTAGGGCCGTTACTTTTCACGCTTTATATGTTACCCTTGGGAAATATCATTAGGAAACACGGGGTTAGCTTTCACTGTTATGCTGATGATACTCAGCTCTATATTTCTTCACGGCCCGGTGAAACACACCAAATTGAGAAACTTATGGAATGCATAGTCGATATAAAAAACTGGATGACGAGTAATTTCTTACTGCTAAATTCTGAAAAAACAGAGGTGTTAATTATCGGACCTAAAACCCCCACAAGTAATAACCTAGAACACTGTCTAACACTTGATGGATGCTCTGTCGATTCTTCGTCATCAGTCAGGAAACTAGGTGTGCTGTTTGATAGCAATCTCTCCTTTGACAGCCACGTTTCTAGCATTAGTAAAACTGCATTTTTTCATCTTAAAAATATATCTAAACTGAGACCTATGCTCTTAATGTCAAATGCAGAAATATTAATTCATGCGTTTATGACCTCAAGGTTAGATTATTGTAATGCTTTATTGGGTGGTTGTTCTGCACGCTTAATAAACAAATTACAGATGGTTCAAAATGCAGCAGCTAGAGTTCTTACTAGAACCAGGAAGTATGAGCACATTAGCCCGGTTCTATCAACACTGCACTGGCTCCCTACTAAACATCGTATAGATTTTAAAATCTTGTTAATGACTTATAAAGCCCTGAATGGTTTAGCTCCTCAGTACTTGAGTGAGCTCTTATCGCATTATAGTCCTCCACGTCCGCTGCATTCTCAAAACTGCCGTTTGATAATACCTAGAATATCAAAATCAACTGCGGGCAGCAGATCCTTGTCCTATTTAGCTCCCAAATTCTGGAACAATCTACTGAACACTGTTCGGGAGGCAGACACACTCTGTCAGTTTAAATCTAGATTAAAGACCCATCTCTTTAACCTGGCGTACACATAACACACTACTACACTTCTATTATTCAAATCCGTTAAAGGATTGTTAGGCTGCATTAATTAGATCAACCGGAACCGGGAACACTTCCCATAACACACGATGTACTCGTTACATCGTAAGAAGATTGGCATCTACGCTAATAGTTGTTTCTTTCTTATTCTGTTTCTCAGTCTGTGTCCGGATCAGATGGTGGATCGGCGCCGGGAGATAATGTCTGCGGCCCTGATCGTCAGCGATGAGCGCCAGAGACATATCCCCAGTGAAGACCTCGACTAAAATACAATAAAAATAAAAATAAAACAAATAATTAAAAATATAATAATAAAATACCTAACTACATAATACTATTATTGTTAGAAATTGCAACAATATAAAAATAGAAATATAATAAATTTAATTAATTTTTAATTAAAACAATAAGTAAACAATAAATAAACAATAATATCCTGGCCAGAGGAGAACTGGCCCCCGACTGAGCCTGGTTTCTCCCGAGGTTTTATTCTCCACTCTGTCACAGAGGGAGTTTTGGTTCCTTGCCGCTGTCGCCTCTGGCTTGCTCAGTTGGGGACACTTAATTTCTAGCGATTATCATCAATTTGATTTCACAGATACTATTTAAACTATACTGAGCTAGACAATGACATCTCCGAATTCAATAATGAAATGCCCTTAACTGAAAATTGAGTGTTTAATCTTATTATACATTACTTACACTCTATCCTCCAACTTGATACTGTTAAGTGCTTTGACACAATCTGTATTGTTAAAAGCGCTATATAAATAAAGGTGACTTGACTTGACCAAAGAATTGTATATGAACTTGGTATGCACCACAATACAGTACAGTCAAAAATAAAATAAAAAAAGTAAATTCAGCATCCTCTGCACATTTGGTCAAATTTCATTACAGTACTACAGCAGTTTCCTGGTCTCCTGACACGAGAGCTATATCTCTAGTCATTTCTCAGTTCTGCAAACATGCAGTACACATAAAAAATGGTTCCAAATAAAATTTGACAGTCACACATTTGAAGGTGTACAACATGTGCTACAGTTTACTGTACATATAGAATAGTGAAATTTCCATCATCTAATGTACTGGTACTGTACTGTAATTATACTGAATGTGTAAGTATTAAACCCATGTATAGCCTATTATTTAGTTCAGCTCTCTCTGTTGTTAGGATGCAGAGATTCTGATTGGTGTCATCAGTTTTACTACCTAATGTTTAACTTACTCATTGTTAAACTTTTTGAGAAATGTGTCTTTGTTTTGAGAACTGAATTAATGGTTTGGGAAAATGGGCCAACTAAAATCAGTTATATTATGTTAACAATCGAGAAAACTGCAATACAAGATTCTTACCTAACTCTGCTATTAGTTTTCGTGATCGGCATCTTCTCAATGATTTCATGTTGTTTCATCCGATATTGCAGAAAGCCCTTAATCCATGATGAAAGTGGAGCGAGCGGTCAGAGAATCGGATCACCAAACAATTATGGGATGAATCTCAGACAGATCCGGACGGGATTAGATTTCTCAGAGGACTTCTGAATAAACCGAGAAGCAGTATCTGATTCACGAACAAATGTAAAAACAAGTCGTTAGTGAACGGGCTGCGCTTTGTGTTTTTGACGCAAAAAGAACCGGTTCATAAGAGTCATTTGTTAATGAAGCCGACTACACTGAGCGCGCTGCGTGCGCGTGCAACCATCGTGCACAGTTTAGTGAAAGATGTGTTTTTTTTTGCAATTATTTTCCGTTACGCTGTCATCGCCACGGCTGAAAAGTAGCACATGAAACACTGCTTACATTTATATTTTATTCTGTGATAATTCTGGGGTGGCAGGTGGGGTGGCACAGCTTTTTCTTAGGGTGGCAGTTGCCACCCCGGTAGATCCGCCCCTGCAACCAAGAATAGTATTCACTGATCAACCTTTAAAAATGATTCATAGTAACATTTAGGTAATTATTTGAATTACTTTTTACCAAGTACAAAATGTTTAATTCCAAAACTTTGGAGTTTCATTTGGCGTAATCATTGTTTCACTCAAAAATGATCCATGATAATAGTTGTAAATGATTAGATGATTAGATAAAAGTACAAAATGTGTTTAATTTCAAAACTTTGCCATTTACCAATGTGCTGTTCAAAACACTTACAATAAGCTATTATTAGTAAATGTTGAAATTAACAAACTAAAAATGAGCCATAAATTTGTTACAGTTTTAATCTTTGTCACGGCTTATTAATAATAATAAAAAACTGTTCTTTGTTAGTTCATGTTAGCTCAGATCCATTCAATAATGTTAACTGATACAACTTTTGTTTTTCTTTTTTATTATGCAGACTCTTAAATAACAACATATACATGGCATATGTGAAAGTCAACACAGCCTATTTTTCTTTTTTACATCCATAGCAATAAATGAATAAAATTATGTAAACAACTTTTGTTTTTAATAATGTGTTAGTAAATGTTGAAATTAACATCAACTAATGTTAATAATAGAAGTATTTGCCATTGTTAGTTCATGTTAGGTATGTAACTGTTACCCGAGTGTTTAATGTTTATACTTATTAAATTTTATAATCCATGTATAAGTAGACACAAGGGAAATTTTGCAAAATATGATGTTTAGCTATGCACTTTCTGTATAACAACTTCTGTTCTTTGTTTTATGATTGTTTGTTTATGTCTTTGTTTTTTGGCTGTAATTGCATAGTTTTGTAAATAAATTTGCTTCATGCCAACTTGATCAAGTGAGTTCTTTAAAATGGACTTTAAAATTGCATTCATCATAATCAGTGTTGGGGAAAGTTACTTTTAAAAGTAATGCATTACAATATTGTGTTACTCCCTAAAAAAGTAACTAATTACATTACTTAGTTACTTTTTTAGGAAAGTAATGTGTTACGTTACTTTTGTGTTACTTTTTAAATATGAGCTGGGCTTGATTGTTTTTAATACAAGAAGTTGTAATTATAGCAAATGTAAAGCCCTTTCACACCAAAAAGTGTAATGAATAAACCTCAGGCTGAAGGAAGAGTAAATTCATGTCTGTACAGTAGAACGCAGGAGAAGAAGGATCAACACTCCTCAGCAATAAAAAAAAACAATGAAGCACAATTGTTAGTTTATCTAAAGTCATTTTTTTTATCAGTATGATTGAACTGCATCATCAAAGGTCAGCAGCAAAGACATTGGTTAATAAAATGGGATTAGATACATTTGTGTTGTTTCACATATTTAATTATTGCAGGTTTGTGTCATATTCTGAGTTTGCATTTCACTGTTTTAATTCATTTTGATGAATACTAAATCAGTTTTTTGCTAGTGGGATGAATTAAAGCACATTCACATTTAGTCTAGAACTACAGTAACAGCATGTTCACACCAAGGTTATTATAGTTTTGAATTTTTAAATTCGTTTTATTTTAATATCGTTTTCAAATTTGCTATAAAATTCAGTTTAGTTTTTATTAGTTTCATTAATATTTTGTTAGTTTTAGTTTAGTTTTTATTTTGTGAACACATTTTTATTTAGTTTTTATATAGTTTAGTTTCGGTTTTAATTAAAGTTGAGCAGAATCAACAGATCACTTCCAGAGCGAAGGCCAAAGAAAGACAGGCATAATTTAACCTTATTGAGGCAAACGTTTAGCGACACAAAATCAACGCATGCTGAAACGCATAAATCTACACAAGTTGCGATAATGTAATCTAATGGTGTGTTGAGATATTAATATGAAAATAAATGTAGCCTAATTTCGTTATATTAGATGTCTTTTTTCTTATTTAACCATAATCATGGTATTGTCGTGTCTTGCTCACTTTTCCATGAACAGCCTGCATAAATCAGCTAATGAATTACGACTAATGACTAATGAAATTCAATAATACGACAATCGCAGTAAAGGCTCATATTTGAATATGTTCTTTTCTTTATTTATGAAGAATTATAAGCATGTGTATGATGTGATATAGCCTATGCATATTTGTTCTAAAGTTTGGCAGTGATCAGGAGATGCTCGGCCAAGTTTTGTATTGTTTACAGAAATGATGCACGTTCTCATCTTTATTTTCTGTTAATTATCACGTTGCTCTGCGTGTCTGTTTATCGTCAAAGCACCAACTTAGAATGCCTAATGTTGGTTTGATTGCTTGTGTTACACGAGAAAATGAATAAGTTTGCCTACCTGATGTTGTAGATTAATGCGTGTGCGGTTCGGGTCGCGACTCGCGGTCTTTATGTCAAACGGTTCTGGTCTGGTACAGAAATAAATTAGTGCTGCTCTGGGATAACGGGTCAGGTGTTCTGTTAAGTACTGTTGGTGCACGTTTATCAAACACCACCCATACAGGACTCTGCTTTAAACTGCTTTGCGTCTCTCCGTCAGATAACCCATGTGTGTGATGTGCCATTTACAGGTGTTTCCCTAAACTGTCACACAACTCAAATATTTTTCCGCCAAGGGGTGAGAACTTCATGATTACGAAAACGATTGTTAATTTTTGTTAATTATTATTTTATTTCAGTTAGTTTTTCAATAACTATCAGTCAATAAATTGGAAAAAAGTAACTCGCGTTACTTTTTTGAAAAAGTAACTCAGATATTTTCTTGTAAATTAAAAAGTAATGCGTTACTTTACTAGTTACTTGAAAAAAGTAATATTATTACGTAACTCGCGTTACTTGTAATGCGTTACCCCCAACACTGATCATAATGATACGGTTATAGATGTGTTAGGTCGTGTTATGTAAGCTATTATAGTATATACAATGGAAATGAAAGTAAACGTTTGGCTGCTTATCAATTTTAAAGAGAGGATTATTTAACAGTAAGGTAGATATTACAAATGAATCCGTGTCTCGCTAAAGCCTCTGCATCTGGCCCGAGTATATTTCGCTATCTGGGACGGATTCGGCGTTATGATTGGTCAGATTATCTGTCAATCAAGTTAATTGTGACGACACACACACAAAAAAAATCTAAATAAGAATTCTAAATAAATGACGTAACAGACCGGATTAGCACAGAACATATAAATAAGAGTACCACTGTCAGTCTCCTGTAGTCTTAACCTCCTATTGTTTCTTCAGACTGAAGAGTCAGAAACCATAACAAACAGTAGTCAAATACAGAGTACAAACGCAGTCTACAGATAGAAAACAACAGAAAGCGTTCATGAACGTAAATGTGGAGATGGGCAGTAGCAGCACTCAACCAACGAGCGGCGCTGTTGTTTCTGCTCAGAGAAATCCCAGCATCCAGGCCACTGAACATCAAACAACAAGGAGAAACTTCTGCACATTTTTCCGGACTCTGTGGAGAGCATTAACACGTGTCTTCCGAGTGAATCGGCACAGATCAAGAGACGGTGAGCGTCCAGTTATTACTACTCTGATTCATGTCAATTCTAACCTATTTCTGGTTTTATATTTGATCTCCACTCCCAACTGGCTCCTCACCTGATCGGCACAGGTGTGTTTAGTCAGAAGCAGCTGCTGGAGTTCATTAACATGTTGTTGTGTGCTTTTCAGAACTTCTTTATGAAGTGGGAGAAATATTAGGAGCAGGAGCAGATGGCTATGTCTGTCAAGCAGTAAGAGTATCGGATGGCCAAAGGGTACGTTGCTCTTTTCTTCTGTCAACTTTGAGTCCTGACAGTGTTTAAAGATTGTAAATGATCATGTACACAAAAAAGGGATCAGTTTACTTACGTTTGCGATTTATTTTCTTCTTGTTTTAGGTGGCCATCAAATTTGTCATGAGGCAAGGGGCTGCAAACAGCTGTGCACTGGTAAGTTGATGAGACTTTATTCTTCATGAAATTCTCTATTAAGGATTGTTTTATTAAATTGTAATTTAGTAATTGATTACTTTTTTACTCTCTCTTTAGTTAGGAGATCTGAAATTAATTGAGAGCCAACTAACATTTTAATCTCTTTTCTTTAGCCTGGGCTACAAGAGGCAGATATGATGAGCAGGGTACAAACCATCCCTCCCTGTGAAAACATCATACTATTCAAAGAAGTTTTGGTCTTGGAAGATTACATCGCTTTGGTCATGGAGCTTCCTCATCCCTGCTTAAAACTGTCTGAGTTCCTCAGACAAAACTCAGGGCACATTACTGAGGAAATGGCAAAACACCTCGTGCGTCAGCTCATCCTGGCTTTGCACCATTGCAATTTGTGCGGTGTGTATCACTTTGATACACACCTAGGCAACATTTTGGTAAGCACTGACACGCTGCAGCTAAAGTTGATAGACTTTAGCCGTGCCCAGCACATTACAGCAACAGGTGAGTGGGCTTTTGAACACAATTGACTGATGACTACAGTCTACTAACGATGTTTGACTAAACACTGGAAATGTATTTTCTACAGAAACTGAAGGACGTGGTTTGTCCTTTGTTACTGCTGTCAAGAGAGGCAAAAGAGATCTAAGCAGGGTGATGAACACAATCGTCTCAGCCATGGAATGGGATTGGGATGAAGTTCACCTGTCCAGTGGTGAGACCAATAACAAGAACCAAGTGGAAATAACATTATTATTGCTTGAAAAACTAAAGTGACAGTAATCATTATTGGAGTCAAAATGAGAAAAGTGAGGAACAATGTAAGGACAAATATGACTAATCAGCTCTCTTCTGAATACTTTCACAGAATTGAACAATCTTCTAGAGGTACTTGAGACCGAGACATCATGGACCACCTTAGAAGATGTTCTAAATCATGAGTGGTTTAGAGAGCCCCTCCACAGCGAATGATGGAGAAAGAAACTGCTAAATGTAAGCATCAGAAAGAGAAAAGGTTTTTTTATCAATTCAGGCCTTTTAAGTCAAAAAGAGCTCTCTTCAGTTTAAAACAGAACTTTATTTGCATATCTTTATGACACAAAGTGTCATGTAATGTTTTTTAAACTGCTGTGCTGTCAGTATAACAGCCAACTGCAGGATTGAGTGGTCCTTTAAAACCTCTTGCTAAACTCTTGCTTTCCTCTTTCACAGCGTGCAGGAACAGAAAGGCAGTAGGTTTGAAGCTTTGCTGGGAGAGCGGTGGCAGAAAACACTGGCGAGAGCACTTTGTCCTCCAGGACCGAACCAGCACAGAAGCAGCACTACATGTGTTCTGCCTCAAAGGGAGAGCGTTAGAAAGAGAGAGGAACCAGTGGAAACCAGGAAAGTGTTATAATTCACCTCTGTGCTCCTGCACTGCCTTCTGCAGTCCCCAAAAAGAAAAGGCTTGCCTCCATTCTCCTCCCCTAAAGAAAGAAGTCCCCTCTCCTCACAGCTCCTCCAAAACTTCTCCTCCAGTACCCACTGTGCAGACAAAAAACAGAAAATCCTAAGGCATCTTAAGTAGATAATTGATAGTAGTAATAGATACTAGACAGACATAGTAGATATTAGTAGATTAGTACAAACAAAACATGGACAGTCCTTAGATATTATCATTATTACAAAATATATCTAGAATAAGTTAACCTATAAAAATTACATATAAAACAACAACAACAAAAAAAGTACAAATAAAAATAACCTATAAACATATATGTAAAAATAAATTATAATAAAAACATTTGTGCAGTAATTTCTTTACATACATTTTAAATATATATGTAGCGCCCCCCTGCCCTCTCAAGAATTACGGCTCTCAAGTTCTGTTAGGCTGGAGCACCAGGTTCTGTGATATATCTCAGTCTGGACTAGTTCTATAAACTATTACACACCTCTAGTATTACTAATATTTCCAAGCTAAACCTGCAGGTAAGTATGGTGAGTCCAGGTAAATACACAAGGTAAGTATAAAAACTATAATATTTTATTATCAAAATAAATAGTAAATAAGTTTCAGTAAATAGATAAATGTCATTAAATCAAATGTGCAAAAAGTAACAAAATAGACTGTAGATTAGGGATGCACCGATCCAATACTCAGTATTGGTATCGGCTCCGATACTGGCATTTTCTGTCGGATCAGGTATCGGTCAAACGATCCAAAACTGATCCAAATCCGATATCGTGCGTATACTATTCTGTGTTATTGTTAAGTCCCACGAAAGGCACAAAACATTATAAATCACCATAAAGTTTTGGTGCGCTATATTTCAAGTGTTCTGAATATTGTGTAATATTCGGTTCCTGTGAAAAGCTGTTTACGTGAATATTCATTAGTTCCTCTATTGTGGCCGTGTCCTAGAGACAACGCGCAAACAAATGTAACTGAAAATATTAGTGCACGCTCTTCAAATAACTTCTTGTTTAATGGATTATTCAAAAAGGTAATGAAGTTTCAATGTTAAGCATTAAAGCATTAACAGTGTCAAAACAATGAATTTTGACAATGAAACAAATTTGAACTGCTTCTTCTTCATGGGATAGCATTACGTGCTAGCTGCCTCCCACTGAAGACTGGAGTAATGATGCTGAAAATTCATTAAGCAATCCATTATATTTTAACAGATTGTAGTAATATTTTACAATATTACGTTTTTTCCTGTATTTTTAAATAAATGCAGGATAGATGAGCATAAGAGACTTTTGACCAGCCCAGTTGCCTTGAATAAGCAGAACGCTCTCAGGCACATCCTGAATGATAGAAACAGAGGAGCGCTCAGTAGCATGTTTACCCACCGTGCAAAGCACATAATTGCAATCTCTCCCGAGGGGGAATCTCCGACATCCTCCCCACCAAATAACGTAAACACGCCCCTGGGAGAGCTGAGGAGACATACATGTATTACGTTATATTGTTTGATATGGTTTATTACTTTATAAAATATATGCCAAAAGATGCATTTATTTCTGTTAACTGATCCATGTTAATTGAGTAAATTAATTAAGAAACTGTCCAACTATACTATATAACAATCTGTCTCAATTTCAGGTTCCTCCGGAGAGCCAGGACTGTCAAATAATAGGCTGAGTCTCTTTTATTGTTGATGTCTGTGTGTGTGTGTGTGTGTGTTCAGCAGAGTTTGATTCAAGCCATTTGAATCCCACTTTGTAGAATTGAGCATTGATAATATTGAGTGCCTGATAATGTTACAGCTAGTGCTGTTCAAATCATGCTGTTTGTTAGGGTCGATTGTGGCTTGCAGCTTTCTGGAGAAACACTCATTTAAATAACTTCACACTCAGCATCCTGTTCAGTATACCCGTCATAGTCATAGTCCTCAATGCTGTGTGTTTTTTGGAACAAATCTACCAGTATTTTGAAAAGGTCCTGTTCACACATGATCTTTTACCAGTAAAAACTAGACCGATATAAAGTTGGTTCGTTTAACGTTGGATGATAGACAGATATTCAGCTGCGACAACTTCAATAAATTCTTAGTGGATGAGTATA